>JAOTRH010000020.1:1643616-1662190 GCA_034768845.1 Heliamphora exappendiculata | reverse complement strand
ATCTTGTTGTTCAAACTCTTGCTTTAATTTTGAGTTTTTCTCTTAAATTCTCACAGAAGTAGTTTTAACCGATAACAGTACATTTTTGCATTAGTTTTGTGTTGGCAATTCTTGTTGCTTGATCCATTAAGATAGTTGTTAGATTAGAGTCTCCTTATCTCTGGGTAGTAGTTTAAATTTACATAAATGTGTAGTAGTACTAGAAGAAAGTGCACACACAGTGTGCAGAATCATTAATGCAGATGAGAGTAAATGGAGGGAACTGGAAGATGTGGGGAGGAAAACGTGTAACGTGAGTTAGTTATTTAATTTTTTTATTTCTGATTTGTCCAATAATTAAGAGTAAAAATGTATTTTGTTTTGGGTAATTTTAGAAATGAAAAAGTGTGACGGGGCTTCGGCTAAAAAATCAATGGGACGCCATGAGGTGTTCACTTATATAATAGTATAGTGTATTGTGCGCGTTGTAAACTAGATGACACAATTAGAATCAGACAAATCGGTTCAAATATGATGATCCCGAATAGAATATGGACCGAACTCCCAGTCGCCGAACTCACTAGAAACCTGCTAGCGTTGTTTTTGAACTTCTGCAAAGCAAAAAACACTGTTAGTGCTTTTCGGCCTGATTTGACTGGGAAGCACTCCGACGTTCAAGTTAAATTTCTCTTTGAGAGGTTTCTAATCAAGAACTGGTTTGGAATTGCATACCTGTGTGTTTAGAGTGCTTGCTTTTATATAGGGATAAAAAACCAAGGAGGTTGAGTCCTTTTAGGACTCTGCTTCTTATCTTTTTCTGAGATTTTTTCTTATCCAGAGGCAATCAGAATTGCTTTCGGATGCTAGATTCTCTATTCTCGAACAATTTGTATCAGGAATGGAATCTCTTTGAGTTATCTGTTTCGGATGGGGCTGACTTGGGCCTGAGTATTGTGGGCTGCCCTTATCTGGGGAGATCCGAACTCATTATGGGCCTAACACTTAATTGTCCGGTCTTTTGAGACAAGTCTTGAACATGTCTGTCTTGGGCTGGGCTCCAAGCCCGTAGTTTTATCCATCCTCAACTGCCCCCCAGTTCTGACTTCTTCTTGGTCGGAGAGCCTAGTGAAAAGTCAGAGCTTTTTGCTTTTTGCTTGTTCGCCAAGCATCTCTCCCTGGACTGCTCTTGTTCAAGATGTGTTTTGGTGTTGGCATCCCAAGAGGTGCTCCCTTGTTCGGGGGTTTCTACTTGGTACTTTGGGTGGCAGTTCGGGCGTTTTGATCCCCTGGCATCCCACCATAAATGACGACTGGCCTCGAGCCTCGTTTTTAACGACATGGAGTACTCTGATTGGCGCGTAGGGGAGGTGACAGGTGTCGCATCGATAACCCTCGTGTCGTTTCAAACGTAGAGCGCATTGAATGCGCATGTCGTTTGAAACGATGGGTATAAAAACCCATCAGACCATCATTTCTATCTTTTTTCACCGTTTATTTTGTATCTTCTCCCTACTCTCTCTGCGATGTCCAGCGAGCTAATCCCAGATTCCGGCGAAGGGCTTCTTAGATTAAGGCGGACGTTTTTGCCAACTTCAGGACTCGTTTTCTCAAGTAAGCTTTTCATTTTTGCTGCCTTCCCCTTCACCTTGAGGCGGGTTTGCTCTTTTTGCTTGGCGTTTTGCCCTGTTTATTCTCTTTCTCCCTCTTTTTTCCTTCGTTATGGGCAAACTCAAGAATTTAGTATCGACGCCGAAGGCTTTACACGAATTTCGGCATCGATACAACGTCCCAGACGATGTTGGCATCACCCTGTCCAGTCCCGATGATTCCCGAGAAAAGAATTGAAAAAAGCTCCGTCTTCCACTTGTGGCCATAGTGGAAGGAGGAGTTCGGTTTCCGATTCATTCCCTTATTCGGAGAGTTCTTCGGCACTACCGGGTTAGCTCCATGCAAATATCCTCTAATGTATTTAGAGTGGTCATGGGGGTTGTAGAGTTGAACCGTATCTTGGGTACCAATCTTAGTATTTGGGATATAGTTTACTGCTATAATATGGTGAAATATTCTTTTGGGTCATACTATCTTAAAGCAAAGAGGGTAGCTAAGAAGCTTGTCATTGAATTACCGGACTCCGGTAAAGTTATTGATGATGACTTCCTTTACATTACGGGGAACTTTGAGTTCGATCCCGGGGAAGAGCACGACATCTTCACCATTCCGCAAAAAGACGGAATGGGGCCTGTAGTTCCCCCTTTGACCTGTTTGTTGTTATGCCTCACTCAGCTTTCTATTGCCTTCTGTATTATGCTGATTTCCTCTGTTCGGCGCAGGTGCTATCGCTAACAATCCAGCCCGTGGACCTCTACCCGGTGTGCATTTAGAAGATTTGAAGGTGTGGGCTTACGAAGGCTTGCCCGAACAAAGGAGACTGGGCCGGGCTACCCACATTTTACTGAAGTACATACCGACGTACCGAAGCTTCATTAGGCCCAGTACATTCTGAGTTCGGATTACTGCCCCTGCATCAGCACCTATCGACGTGCCTAAGGCAATTGTTCTGCCATTCACCCAAGCAGATAGACAAATGACGGTTGCACAGCCTTCATTCATAACCGAGGAACCCGAACCTTCATCCCCGGGATACATAATCTTGATCTCATCATCGTCTTCTTCTTCATTAGCACACTCATCAGACCTTGCCCATATTGAGAATATGGCTAAGAGGAAGGCCCCCCACCGTTGATCTCTCGGAGTTCCTCAGTCTCAGCGGCCCCAAAAAGAAAATCATTGTGGCCACCGCTGTTGGGGCCGAGGAGAGGTGTCGGTCGTAGGCAACCGACCTCGCCGCCAAATTGTTCGCTCCGGCAACGGAGGGTACTGTCACAGCGCAGGCCCCGAAGAGGCTGAGGAAAGCAGGGGAAGCCTCTAAGAAGGAATAAGGGAGAGAGAATGAGAAAGAGAAGGAAAAAGCAAAGGCAAAGGGGAAGGAGGTAGCGGGAGTGGAAGAGGGTCTTGAGCCGTGGACCCAAATTTCACGAAGGTGGACCGCCTCATAACGGTGGAGGACAAGGCGGCCTCCCCGAACACTTCCTTTGGACTGAGCAAAGCCCTCCTCCTTCCCTCAGACATGGAAGAAGTTCGCAAGCTTCCTCACGAGAAGGTTGTTAAGTTAACAATTCGGCATTCCATCCAGGTACTTTTTCGCTTCATTTTTCCTCAAATCCTCTTTTGCATCTTCTTTTATTAACTATTTGCCTTTATCTTTTTTCAGGATCTTCAACGTCTGATGGCTATGGTAGAACGTGTCGAGGCCCAGCAAGGTGAGCTCACCAAGTTGTGCTAGGCCAACTTCAAATACCTCTAGCAAATTGGGAAGCTGGAGGGTAGTCTTTGGGAGATGACTAAGATTGTTGACGCAGCTCGGGCCAGGGTTTCTGAGCTGGAGATAAAAGAGATTGCTTTAGAGAGGCGTCTTCAAGAAAAAGAGGACAACCTGGTTGCCTCCCAGGCTCTGCTCGGGATGGCACAAGCTGAGAGGACCTTGGTCTGGGAGAAAGGCTATGCTGAGGGCGTGGCTGAAGCCACGAAAGACTACAAGGGGCAGGTGCTGAAGCTTCAAGACATAATTTATGTTGCTGCATGGAAGGATGCCCTAGAAGTTGCTGGGGTTGAGGCATTCTCCACCCTTTATGCTGAAATTCCGCTGCCGGGCAAGCAAGCGGAAGAAGGGCAAGAAGTGGAGGCCCCTGTGGTTGATGAGGGAGCAGAGGAAAGGGCTGCCGATGTTGAGGCCGGTGAAGGAGGAGGTGCTGAGCAGGCTGGAAGCACAGCTGAAGAGGTGGGAACTCCAGTTGAGACCACCGAAGACTTCTTGGTTGCTCCCTAAGGGCTTTGTCTTTTCATTTTTAATTATTTTTGTACTTCCCTTCGGGGCTTATGTCTGCAGTTTCGAGGATTTCAGCCCCTCTTCTCTTAGTGAAAAAACTTATTATGGTCTTCTTTACATTACTCTTGAATATCTTTTACACTTGTCGTTTTAGGCTTCCACTTTCCAGGTATGGGATTGACTTCCATACAGGGGGCTAAATTGCTTCGAACTTTACCTCTCAGGCTTACTCATCCCATGAAAGGACTTTGTCTTTTCATTTTTAATTATTTTTATACTGCTCTTCGGGGCTTATGTATGTAGCTTCGAGGATTTCAGCCCATCTTCTCTTAATGAAAAAACTTATTCTTGTCTTCTTTACATTACTCTTGAATATCTTTTACACTTAGCCGTTTTAGGCTTTCACTTTTCGGGTATCGGATTAACTTCCATACAAGGGGCTAAATTGCTTCGAACTTAGCCTCTTAGGCTTACTCATCCCATGTATGGGATTAACTTCCATGCTAGGGACTAAATTAGTTTGAATAAATTTCGAAGTTAGCCTTTTTAGACTTTTTCTTCCCAAGTATGGGATCAACTTCCATACAAGGGGCTAAATTAGTTCGGATGAATTTCGAACTTAGCATTTTTAGGCTTTTCCTTCCCAAGTATGGGATCAACTTCCACACAAGGGGCTTAATTAGTTCGGATGAACTTCGAACTTAACCTTTTTAGGCTTTTCCTTCCCAAGTAGGGGATCAACTTCCATGCAATGGGCTAATTTGGTTCGGATAAATTTTGAACTTAGCCTTTTTAGGCTTTTCTCTAAAGTATGAGATCAACTTCCACACAAGGGGTTTGATTAGTTCGGATAAATTTCGAATTTAACCTTTTTAGGCTTTTTCTTCCCAAGTGTGGCATCAACTTCCACACAAGGGGCTTAATTAGTTCGGATGAGCTTCAAACTTCTTAATTAGTTTTTATTAAGGAGGTCACGTGGTAAATTTTTTTAAAAAGGAGTAATTAAAAGGAAAAGTTCTTGCCGAACAATGGCGTTTTATTGTAGAAATGAAAAATTACAGTAAATTGTAAGATTAAAAATAAAACTTACGGAGGTTGTTTGCATTCCATGGTCTAGGAACGGCCCTGCCACTTATGTCTTCTAGATGGTATGCTCCAGTGCCAGCCTTAGAGGTAACCTTGTATGGACCTTCCCAGTTCTGGCCGAGCTTTCCATGAACTGGGTCGTTCATGTGACTGAGGACTTTTCTTAAGACTAGATCTTCTTCGCCGAACTCACGATGTCTGACCCTTTTGTTATATCATTTGGTAAGGGTCTGCTGATAGGCTGCCAATTTAATGGCTGTCACTGCTCTTCGTTCTTCGGCTAGATCTAAGTCCATGGTCAAGGCTTTCGCATTTACTTCGGGAGTATTGACCTATGTTCGGATTAGTGGCAATCCGATTTTCAAGGGTATAATTGCTTCTACCCTATAAGCTAGGGTAAAGAGAGTTTCACCTGTAGACCTTCTTGGGGTTGCTTGGTACGTCCATAGTACTGAAGGGAGTTTTTTGACTCATCTTCCTTTAGCAGCATCCAATATCTTCTTGAGTCCATCAATAATGGTCTTGTTCGTGGCTTCTGCCTGTCCATTACTCTGTGGGTATGCCAGAGTAGAAAAGTAATTCTTGATGCCCAAACATGTGCAGAAGTTCTTGAATATCGAACTGTCGAACTGAGTCCCGTTGTCAGAGTTGATTGCTCGAGGAATACCAAACCGAGTAATAATATTTTTCCATGTAAAATTTTTGATGTCGATGTCTTTGATATTTGCCAAGGGTTTAGTTTTCACCCACTTGGTAAAGTAGTCTGTAACTACGAGTAGATATTTTCTGTTACCTGTGGCCCTTGGGAAGGGACCCACTATGTTATACCCCCACTATGCGAAGGGCCAAGGGCTGGTCAGTGGTAAGAGATCCTCGGCTGGGACGTGTATATTCGGACTGAACCTTTGATATTTCTCACACTTCTAGACATACTGTTCCGCATATTTTTGCATATAGGGTCACCAATAGCCTTGAGAAATTGCTCGGTGAGCTAGCGACCTCCCTCTTGTGTGGCTGCCACATATCCCTTCGTGAATCTCAAACAAAAGATACTGAAGTTTGTTCGGGTGAACACAAAATAGGTAGGGCCCCGTGAAAGACTTCTTGTAAAGATCCTCCGAACTACATAACCAGAACCTAGTTGTCTTATTTCTTATCATCCGAGCTTTCTTTTGATCGGATGGAAGCTCGTCCTTGACCAGATAGTTTTTTATGGGATCTATCTAGTTGGTTTTCATCTCCGAACAACAGACCTGCTCCTTTTCGGTGGTAACTATGCTTGGTTGTTGAAGGACTTCCGCATAAATCACTCTTTTTTTTTTGCAGAATTTACAGCTAATGCAAGGCATGCCAGAGAGTCGGCATGATTGTTTTCCTTGGATGAGAGCTGGATGATCTCGCAGCATGAGATGTCTTTGGCTAGTTACTGTGCCAGCCGAACATATGCCTGCATTCTGTCGTCCCTGACTGCGTATTCTCCCTTAAACTGATTCACGACCAGTTGTGAGTCACAATATTTTGACTCTCTGGGCCTTCAATTCCCTGACATCTCGAAGTCGGGCTATCAAGGCTTCGTATTCGGTTTCATTGTTTGTGACTTGAAAGTCGAGACGGGCAACCCTCTTTATGAAGACTCTAGAGGGTTATGTAGTACAATCCTTTTTCCTGCGTCTTTGTTGCATGATGAGCCATCTACATAGATCCTCAATGTAATCTCTGAGCCTCTGTCTTCTGAAGCTGCTTGCTCAGTGACTTGCCCCCCAGCATCAGCCGAACAATCTTCTTGGCTGATTTCTGCAATGAAGTCAGCCAAGACTTGGCCCTTTATGGCTGTCCTTGGGCAGAACGTTATATCATGCTCCCCGAGTTCTATTGCCCACCTTGCGACCCTTCTCGAAAAATTTGCTTTTCGAAGTAATGCCTGGAGGGGGTATTCGGTGATTACCTTGATCCTATGAGCTCTGAAGTAGTGGATCAGCTTATGAGACGCAGTGACAAGGGCTAAAGCCAGCTTCTCTAAGGGTAGATATTTGGTTTCTAGGTCAAGAAGCACTTTACTCACGTAGTATATTGGCCTTTGGATCTTGTTCTCTACCTTTAGGAGCACAGCACTAACAGCTCGGCTTGATACGGCGAGGTATAAAAATAGTATTTCACCACTGTTCAGCACGGTCAGTAGCGGTGGGGAAGAAAGATAGTGTTTCAGCTCATTAAAGGCTTTCTCACTTTTTTCATCTCAAACGAACTGGTTTTTCCTCTTCATTGCTTTGAAGAATAGATAGCACCGATCATATGCTCGGCTAATGAACTAATTGAGTGCTGCAGCCATTCCTGTCAACTTTTGGACCTCCTTGAGATTCTGTGGGCTTTTTAAGTTCTGGATAGCCGAGATTTGTTCGGGGTTTACCTCTATTCCTCTGTGAGTTATTAAGAAGCCTAGGAACTTTCCAGAGTTTACTCCAAAGGCACACTTAGAAGCGTTAAGCCTAAGTTTGTAGGCTTTGAGGATTTCGAAGGTCCTTCTCAGGTCATCTAGGTGTTTGCTCGGGAGTTTGATTTTTACCACCATGTCGTCGATGTAAATTTCCATGGTTTTGCTAATTAGGTCCCCGAGCATCTTAGTAGCAAGGCTTTGGTAAGTAACACCTGCATTCTTGAGTCCAAACGACATTAATCGATAGCAGTATATACCCCAAGGAGTAATGAAGGCTGTCTTTTCCATATCTTGGGGTACATAGCTATCTGGTGGTACTTTCTATATGCATCCAAGAAACTTATTCTCTCATGCCCAGCTATTGAGTCGACGAGCTGATTAATTTTGGACAGGGGGAAGCAGTCTTTGAGGCAGGTTTTGTTTAGGTCGGTGAAGTTGACACATACTCGCTATTTCCTATTCTTCTTCTTGACTATTACGGTATTTGCCAACTAGGTCGGATGATGGATTTTTTTGATTGCTTCTGCCTCTTTCAGCCGTTGATCCACTTCTACCACTGCTTCTGCATGATGCAGAGCAGACTTCCTGGACTTCTGCATTACTGGCTTACTTTGGAGATCCACGTTTAATCGATGATTGATTATTGTGGGATCTATTCCGGACATCTCGTAGGGCGTCCATGCAAAGACCTTTCTATTTTCTTTTAAAAATTCTTTCAGTTCAGCTTCTTCTTGTTCGGTCATGCTTGTCCCAAGCAAGAAGAACCGATCTGGATCCTCCAGGGGGATACTAATCTTCTTCAGGTCTTCAGCGACCTTTTCTTTGGCTGTTCGGCTGTAGTCATAGATGGTAGGGCTATCATCCACCTCTATGATTTTCACCTTTGGGTGCTGCTCTTGAGTTTTCATTATGGCTAGGAAGCATTGCCTTGCCGTGTGCTGATCTCATTTGATTTCAACTACCTCTATACCTCTCTGAAACTTGAGGGACTAGTGGTAGATTGAAGGGATTGCTCCCAAGCTATGTATCCATGTCCTACCTACAATAACATTATAAGTAGAAGGTTGATTGACAACTAGGAATTCAGTGTTTACCGTTGCAAGCCATGTCTTTACTGGTACAGTTATCCTCCCTACTGGCCATACTTGGTCTGTGCCAATGCTAATCAGTGGAGTCATGCACTTCTTGAGTGTTGAGTCCTTCAACCCCAGTTTCTGGAATAGACTGTAGTATATGATGTCAACCGAACTTCCCTAGTCTACCAATACTCGCATTACGTCATAGTTGGCAATGCGTAAAGTTAGCACCAAGGCATCATTGTGAGGTTGCTGTATTCCCTTGAGGTCATTGTCTGAGAAGTTAATCCCTTTTGCTTGGCTCTGACTGGAGTCTTCTTTCGTTCTTCGACGTTTGCCTTCGTCCACCTTCATTGTGTGGGCCAGGGTCCTGGCTTGGTGCCGAACAACTGTTCGGGTAATTCACTCAACATGCCATGGATCATCTTTACCACGCCGAGAGGAGAATTTTTTTGTTCGGGCCTTTGGTTCTGTACCTGGTTTCTTCCTTCCAGAGCAGTTTTCTCGTTATCAATGAATTCCAGGAGGTGCCCTGCTTGAACCAAATCCTCAAGGTGTTTTTTGAAAATTCGGCGCTCTCTAGTTAGGTGGCCGTAATCTCGGTGGTAATGACACTTCCGTTTTTGATCTTGTCTGCTCAGATTCCCTATCAACTTTGGTGGCCACTGGAAGTAAGACTTGTCTTTAATATGGTTCAGGAGTTTATGCAGAGGTTCCTTGAATACTGTTTGCAGGGCCTGGTAGGCTGTTGACTCCTTTTTCTCTCGGGACTCTTTTCTGGACCTCTGGTCTTGTCGTCCTTTATTCTTCTTCTCGGGCTGCTTGACTGATGCTACACTTTGTTCAGCTTGGCTGATATTTTCCTCAACCTTTACATGTTACTCATTTTTTGCCATCAGCTTGGACATAGTGGAGACAGTCTTCTTAGTGAGAGATTGTCTCAAATGGCTTTGAGGTGGCAGTCCTATTTTAAAGGATGCCACAACTAATTGTTCGCTGTCATCTTCTATCTCATTGTAGGTTTCCCAATAACGTCGAGTATATTCTCGAATTGTCTCTCCATCATTCTTTCGTAGGGCCAACAATGTGTCAAAATTATTCGGTTGTCTGCTATTGATGATGAACCGAGCAGTGAAAGATTCAGCTAATTGTTGCCAACCGACTATGGAACGGGATGGTAGCTCAAGGAACCAACTAAGAGCTATTTCTCTTAGGCTGGATGGGAACATACGGCACATGAGTGCACCGTTCCCACTCCAGAGTGCCATTGCTTGTCTGTATTGCTAAATATGGCTCACTGGATCTGTCTTTCCATCATGCATCTCAAACTTTGGCGGAGAGAACTTGTGTGGTGGACCTGCATTCTTGATGACTTCAGCTAATGGTGATACCGAGATCTGTTCAAGAGCCCTCCTTGCTACATCCTGGGCTGTTCGACCACCTCCTTACTGCATTCTAGAACCCATTCTTTTCTCTAACCATAACCGAAGATCTTGGTTTGGGTCCAGTTCGGCCCAAGCTACCCTTTGAGGGTTTGGCCGAACTGACTTAGTTCTGATTGTATCAGTCTGTCTTGAACTCCTGAGGCTCTCCTCGGGTACCTTATGCCTTCGCCTCTAAGGATGATTCAGGGTATAGGGCTCTGAACTTTGTCCGGTCTCCTCTAATTCGGGATTTTCTCTTTGTCTTACACGTGGTTCCCTTTGGGTTTCATGCCTCTGAATTATTCGCTTGAGCTCGTCTATTTCTCTATCACGCTGTTCCATTCTTTTCTCAAGATTGTTGATAATCCTGTCCCGCCTGGCCAATCTCTCCTCTAATCTTCCTCTTTCTCTTGAAGGTGGAGGAGAAAGACGTTCACCTCTAGAACTGGTGGTAGAGTAGCATAGCTGACTTTTATTATGTGAGGCATCGTCCCTACGTCTTTGAATCTCTGACGGGATCCTGGGGACCCTTGGCCGTTTTGGGATGATTGGTATGGATCTTTGAGGGACTCCTTGCCCCGTTGCATGGCTTCCAGTAAATCCAGTAGGAGTCTGGCTCATGGTTTCGTTGGTTTGAGATTGTTGTTCACACAGACGGTGCCAAATTGTGCGCATTGTAAACTGAATGGCACAATCAGAACCAAACAAATTGGTTTAAATATGATAACCCTGAACAGAATATGGACCGAACTCTTAGTCGCCGAACTCGTTGGAGACCTGCTAGCGCTGTTCTCGAACTCCTGCAAGGCAAAGAACACCGTTAGTGCTTTCTGGCTTGGTTTGACCAGGAAGTACTCTGACGTTCAAGTTAGATTTTTCTCTGAAAGGTTTTTAATCAAGAACTGGTTTGGAATTGCGTACCTGTGTGTTTAGAGTGCTTGCCTTTATATAAGGATAAAAAATTAGGAAGGTTAAGTCCTCTTAGGATTCTGCCTCTTATCTTTTTTTGAGATTTTTTCTTTATCCCGAGGCAATTAGAATTGCTCTAGGATACTAGATTCTCTATTCCTGAACAATTTGTATCAGGAATGGAATCTCTTTGAGTTATCTGTTTTGTCTGGGGCCGACTTGGACCTGAGTATTATGGGCTGCCCTTGTCTGGGGAGGTCTGAACTCATTACGGGCCTAGCACTTAATTGTCCGGTCTTTTGAGATAAGTCTTGGACCTGTCTGTCTTGGGTTGGGCTCCAAGCCTGTAGTTTTATCCACCCTCATGTATAGATACAGATATAGATGACAAAATACATATGTTAATGTAGCAATTCATGTTACTCGATCAACTTAGATAGTTGTTAGATTACTTGTACAGTCTCCTTATCTTCAGGGAGTTACATAAATATATATGACGGAATACATGCTTATAGTTATGTTCCTGTATATTCATGCATTATGTAAATGCCTTTATACCTTCCATCCATAGCTGCATGTATGTATGGTTTCAGTTGTATGATTTTCTGTGAAAGTTGCCATCTTGTGTTGCAGTTTAGTACTTAAAGTTTTGTTCAAGCTAGTGATTAATAATATTGAGGAGAAGGATATCAGAGAAGTTCAGAATTCAAGAGTGCCATTGGTTTTTGGCCTCATTCTAGTTCTCTTCTTTAGAAAGTGTTTCAATATGGCATAGCCTTCTCGTTCCTTCTTTATATGCCAGTCCTGGTGGTTTTTCCTTGCTTGAAAAAATTTCAGATTCAAGTTTGTGCATGCTAGATATTTCCTTACTGACAACCGATTTTTGTTTCCTTGTGTTTGATGCATATTCTCTGCATACTTCTATCTAGGAGTGGAAGTCATGTGCTGTGGGATGTAAGTTTGGATTTATTGCCAATAAGAAGTCTGATGCTGCTTTTGGGTTACCTCAGCCACCTGGGACAGCTAGTGTGCTTCGATCTATGGAATCATCTCAGTACTATTCCGAGAATAACATTGCTCTTGCACGACGGTGGGTAAGCACTGTCTAAGATGATTCGTTAAATGGTCAGCTGTTCACATTTCAAAGTTCAAAAACAAAACCCCATGTTGTTAGAATTTCCTCAGTTTGCAACCCTTGATGATGGCATGTTCGGCGAAAAAATCTTCTGAAGAAGTTAGGGCTAAAAACATCTTATGAAGAAGTTAGGACTGCAAGTAGTTTGATGTTGTTTCCAACCTATAAGGGTAAAGGCCTAGAGTTTGAATGTGCTGCTGATCTATCGTCTGATGTTCTGGTGCCATCACTTATCTAGGGGAAAGTGTAAATGATTTGGAATGATCTAAATGTGGACTCATTTCTCCATTTAGGACTTGTATCTTTTTATTTCTGCAGTGATCTATGTGCGACCTTTCTCCCACATTTCGTTCAGATTTTTTTCTGCTTAGACAATACATTTCTTCTTGGAGGTTAAAGTAACTATACTTGAATAAGCTTTGAGAATTGATTGTATTGCATACTGCTCTTAGTCGGTTGGTTTCTACGATATTCTTCTTAATATAGCTTTACTGTTATGGAGCATTAAAATATCATATTGCTTTACTTTGTGACCTTGCTGCTGGATGGTTGACCATAAGTCAAAATAACTGCATTAGCAATCAAATTTCAAGTCGTGCTCGTTTGAATGATAGAAGCCCATAATGCCGAAAACAATCATACCATCCCCAAAAGGGAATCAATATATGGGTATAGAAGTTCAATTTAGGGTGCATATAGTATATATACCCTGTTATCTAGTTGAGCAGGACTGAAGCCCAACCACAAATTGGATATTAGACAGTTTTACTCATGGTATCTTCTTCGTGGACCCTAAGGCCTCGTTTTATGCTCCAACAGTCAGGAAGGTATTGCATTAAATTTTTTAGGGTTGGAAATTGGGTGGTTATGTTAGATCATTGTCCGTGCTAAACACCATACTAATTACTAACACATGGATGGGTAATTTGTGAAGAATAGGATATGGGCACATCACAAACAATAGTCAGGAAGGTATTGCATTAAATCTTTTTGGGTTGGAAATTGCGTGGTTATGTTAGATCAATGTCCGTGCTAAACACCTTACTAACACATCGATGAGTAATTTGTGAAGAGTAGGATATGGGCACACCACAAACAATTATGTATGTTAGTTCTATAGTTTGTTATGCTCAAGTTATTCAATGTATACCAAAAACTCATCAACTGGTTTTCATTACCCTTGTTTTGGTAAAAGAATTCTGTATTTTACCATCCAATTATGTAAGTCATGAGGGCTATGAGTGTGCAGATAACTTGCTAATCCGCTTCAACTCGTCAACCCGCACCAATCCAACCCCCCTACAATGGTTTGTGTGAGTTGGTGGGTTGGATTGGGTTGGTGTGCTGGGTGGGTGGGTTAGGTGAAGAAAATGAGAAGGGTGAGTTGATTGCATTTTATAATTATTCAACCTACCTATAACTCAAACCAATCCGCCTATGGTGTATATAAATTTTTGTGTTCTACATACAGAAAATCATCACTTATTATATATATATAAACTTAAGATACACTAAACTAATTTATTTGGAATTTTGTACTAAGCATTTGTTGTTGATGACATTTTGTTCTTATTGTGAACATGTATCACTCCAAATTTATTGTTACTCATACTATTTTAGTTGTATACTTAAATGAATATGTTATTGGTTATGCTTGCAGGATTGAAAATCTATTATGCTTAGAATTTTGGAATTTGTTAGAATCCACTATGCTTGGTGGAAAATGTGTTGCGCCAAAATATATTTGCTAAAAATTGCTAGAGTTTGTGAGTTCTTTGATTTATTTATTCAAACTGCCTAAAATGCTGGGTTGAAATCACCTAAAAAATCCACCAACCCGCTAGTTTTATAGATGAGCGGATTGGTGGCGGGTTGGAAAAACCTCCACCTGTTAAAGGTGAGTTAAGAACCCTTAATGAGGGTAATAAGGTCAGTTCTAGCCAAATGTTTGAAATTATGAGTTCTACTTCCAGCTTATGGACATGTCAATTTGCTGGACATATTCAGAAGTTCTTCATTAGTATCGTGTCTATTTGGTTTCTGCTTAGGCACAGATCATCTTCAGGGTTTTTCTTTCTCTATAAACCACTCATAAACCATAAAGGAATGCTGTTACTCTTGGTAATGTTGGTGAGTCAGGAAAAAATGATTCCTCATTTATGTGGTACTGCATTCATAATTTGAAAGTTTCATAGAAAAATATACAACAAAAATGTTGTTGATGGGGTTTAAGATTTTTTAATTGGGTTATTGGGCTGCGGTCGGCAACTTCTGTTCACCTCTTGTTAACTGATTGTAAAAGGTAATATTGTAAATAAATATGAAGTTATGAATGTTCCCTAAATTATCAGCATCAAATGGTGACATTTGGGAGGATTTTTGGTTCTCCAGGCACCATTTCATGTCATAAAATTGTCACTATGGAACTGAGTTCTGAGTCCTTTTATGGGAAGCTTAAAATGAGAATAAATGGGAAAACAAAAGCTTTGCTTGGTCAAAACCCAATTCACTGATTTGATTTGTTTATTTTGGAGGCAGGATTCTCTGGTTGATTCTTCTTGTCAAGGGTACATTAAGAAGATACCAAAATTGACTTCCCAGTTCCCATGAAATCCATGTTGCAATTGGCTTGTTCGTATGTAGAAGGTCAATTTTACAAGGCATTGGAATTGTTTGGCAGTTATGGACACCAGTCACAAAACACCTGTGTTCATCTGTCTCTGACACTTGTCTGGATACTTAAAATTCTTTTTTTAATGGCAGTTATCATCATTATTTTGCTAATTTTTTCCTCATTAGATTATGACCATATTTTACTGTTCATGGTTCTTCTGCATGGGATCGCAATCTCAAATTTTAATAGTTATAAGTTATAACAACATACATAAGCAAAAATGCTGTGTTTTGGATTTTGAAAGTTACCAATCTGGATGCCTGGAGTTTGTGTCAAAACACAATATTCAGGCTTGTGTTTAATCTGTCTCTTAGATCATAATTGACTTATTAAATAAATGCATGCACTTTTCCCCGTCTATCTTCTTCATCTTTTCTCCCCTACTATGGTTGGGCATTCTGGTGTCTAAGTACTGTTGAATGCTAATATTTACTCTCTTCTTTTGTAGCATGGTGCATCTTTCAAAAGAAAAAAAAAAGCTTACCAAAAAAAAAAGATATTGTTTTTTTTTCCTTCTTTCTTTATGATGAATATAAATAACCAAGAAAAAGCATCACAGGTGATGCTTCCATGTAAATAATCTTTTTTTTAGGGAAAAGGTAAATAACAAACCCAAAAAATTCTATATATCATTCTACGCATGCAAAGAACATAAAAATTTGTCTTACTAGGATTGAGTCGTTGAGTCGGCTCTTCCAGCCTTCACAGCTTTGAGGTGCCGGATGTAAACATCACATGGGGATGGTTGGGATTAACTAATTGGAGGAGGAATAACTTTATGTCACCAGTTTTTTGTCACCGTTTTGTATCACTGCCTACTTGATTGGAACATATGCCGGTGATATAAAATCGGGAAAACCCCGGTGATATCTTGCTGACTGGGACAATTATCTGTTTTGTCTGTAAAGAAGCTTAGTTTTGGTCTTCTAAACTTACTGGTTGCTGTGGTGGAAAGGTGAAAAGCCCCTTATTAGATTGTTGTGCGGAAATAAAGCATATGTTACATAGGTGGTGACATCGTGACACACGTGCTTGAATAGGACAGTCAATTTTCTTTTTTAGAAAATAAAATCCTGGGGTGGGTGTCTCTGTGTTCTTTTTTGAGAGGTTTCAGTTGCTTGATCAAAAGTTGTTTGTTTCTTCTCCTCTTCCTTGCATTTTTATTATCTTCCTCTTCCATCTTCGTATCAAATATCAGTATCAAATATCAGTAAGTGAAATGCTACTAGAGAAAAGGCACAGAAAATTATGGAATTGTAGCCCTGAGTAGCTGATGACCTTATAAGAATGGGAATGACCCAATTGAAGGGGACTTGTATGGTGCCTTTTTCCTTGAAGAAAATTGTTTACCCATATATGCAGGGCAGAGGCGCACGTGTTCCTAAGATTCGCACTGCCAACCAAGATAACCCTTTGCCTCCTTTTATTAAACTTACTCCCGGCTCATAAGTTACATTACTGTCATCCCCATATACGTACATATCTATATTTTGTCTGGAAATATAAGCAATTTCAGGCCCACAACTCTAGAAAAACCAATTCTTGTAAAGCTGATCTCAATTTTCCTCATGTATTAGGAGGGGATATAATATTGTAATGACGACTAGTCTCTCGTCAGATGTCCCTGTTGGGTACTTCTCTTGGGCTGAGTATGATATTATGGCCCCGGTGCAACCAAAGACCGAGAAAGCTCTGGCAGCAGCTTTCATTTCTAATTGTGCTGCTCGCAACTTTCGGTTGCAAGCTCTTGAAGCGCTTGGAAAGGCAGACATCATGATAGATTCTTATGGAGGTTGTCATCGGAACCGTGATGGAAGAGGTGCGCTTGTTGAATGTACGCAATTTCAAATAATTTTTGTATTGTTAAGTACAAATATTTATATGAACTCTATGCATTCTTTTGTTTGTCGATTTTTTAAATCACGTTTGTATGATCTGGACACTTGCAACTTAGTCTGAAAGCTCTATTTTATTCTTTGCATTGATCTTCCCTTGTTCAATTCATAGCTTGAAATGTGCATAATAATTTTTCCTACTATGTGAGCTAGCATGATTTTTGCTTTTAAAGTAGTTTTATATGCTCGTAGATTGGAGACTACCATTCTAATTGCTTCCAGATTTGGTTTGTTTGTAGTGGAGTTCTAGGTCTGTCCAGCTAGAGTCCAAGTAGCCATCAGTTTAGTAAATGCTTCAGAACATTGAGACCATGTTTCCGAGGACAGTACAATCCCTGAAAGTTTATTAACAGGAGAAAGGTTGTGATGCGCTATGATTTTGGTGGGGCTAGTTCATATATGCATTCGTTAGGAAAGGGCTCTCATTGATGTGACTGTACATCAGATTTTGCAAATACATCCAGAATATGTCTGTCTTGACTTACAAACCCTCTTTAAGTTTTCTGTAGGAGTTAGACTGGTTTTTCCTGAATCTCGTGTGCGTGCTCACCCATTTTTGAACATTATTTAGGAAGATATTGCTTTGGGAAGGGGTTAATTTTTGAGGATGAATCAGCTTTTTAATACGATAATTTGGTTGGACAAATGTTTAATGCGATAATTGGGTTTGACAAATGTTTAATACGACAATTGGGTTCAACAAATATATGAATTGCAAGAAGATATGATGTTATGTGCAGAGTATCTTTTATTTCTTCGATCCAAAGGATTAGAACCTAATTAGATTTATTTTATTTAAATTCAGTTGCATTACGAGAAGTTATCTGAGCATCTTGGCATTTAGAGCTCAAAGCTAGGACAGCATGGCACATACACAAAGATATGAACAATGGAGGATAATATCTTATGCCTGGAAAGATTAGAGATTGTGGTATGATTGCCAGCTCTAATTAAACATAGTGTTAATAAAATGTGCATAATTTCAGGTTTTCCACAGGAATTCTTGTATAGAAAGTTCAACTAATTTGTATCAATTAATTCCATGATTTTGATAACAAATTTTATTTAACCATTCTAGTCATTTTTTTATCAGCAACAAAAGCTATGTTAATTATAAACACGAATATACAAGAAGGGGTGGCGAGGTGTCCTCCAAAAACAAAAGAAAATACAATAAGAATCCAAAACATCTCACAATCCAGATATAGCTTTCCAATGCCTAGAAGTAAATGCCACACCATTCTTTTGCAAAGCAAACTCTTTCCTGAGTAGTTCCCAATGTTTGGGACTTTCCATATTTCATAGGTGCAACATCAACAAATTCACTCGTGATCAAGTTACAACCTAAATAACGGCGCCCTTTTGAAATGATTCGCGGACTCCCCAAAACAAGTCAAATAACAAATCTTATCCCAAATACAACCTTCACCTTCGGATGTCTCTTCAAAAATTCTAACTTTTCTTTCAAGCCAAAGAATGCAGAGAACCACACACACCACACATTTCCAAAGGGTCCGCGCTTTGTCATTCCAGCCGAATCCTTTAGAGTCAATACATAACAAATGCTCATAAGTGGGTGGCATTACCCATTGCACCTCCACCAAATGAATTACTCTCCACCAAAGTGACAGCCCAATGGGACAATGAAAATAAATGATCTATGTTTTCTTTGGCACCATTGAGGGTGTAAAGATCAAGACGATCTTCTCCTTTGAACCATATCATTGGTATTAAGATCCTTATGAGCAGTCGTATTGAACTTTTGTGTAATTATTTGTGTTCACTATAAATTTGCAGTGGAAAAAGTTGAAACTCTGAAGCGCTACAAATTTAGCTTGGCTTTCGAGAATTCCAATGAGGAGGACTATGTAACTGAAAAATTCTTCCAGTCTCTGGTTGCTGGTATGAAAATCAAACTTTGTTATTTCCTGCCGATTTCACTTTTGATAGATTGAATAACTTGATGCCTCTGTAATCTTTCTACATCTATGTCAGTTTTACTTTTTTTAGATGCCTGTTTTTCTTTTTCTTTTTCTTTTTCTTTTTTTATTTTCCCCTTCTTTCTTTCTTCTTTTT
>JAOTRH010000020.1:1625374-1643516 GCA_034768845.1 Heliamphora exappendiculata | reverse complement strand
AATAAAAAAGCTAGAAAGCTTAAAAACTTTAGGTTAAATTTTTTAATTTTTTAAACTTTAAATTAAAAAATCAAAATTCAAACTTTAAACGGTTTACCAAACAAAGCCAAAATTTTCTACAATGGAAGATCCTGCGTCTAGACTGATTCCAAAATATCAAATGCCATCAATTCCAGAGTTTCAAAACAAATCTTCTGTTTGGGATGACTTTCGTCTAACTGACATTTTTTCTATATTTGGATTTTTTAAATTTCTTCATCCAATTTTTTAAGTTTTCAATTCATCGGACTAAGAGTAATATTAAAAATATGTCTATTTGAAGATAAATTATTTTATAAATTAAAAATAATATTAATATACTGTGTCTAATTAATATTCGTGTTTCATGTCACTTTTTAATATAATATTAGGATAACGTACAATAATTATTAGGAACGTGAAATTTAGCCACTCACGTCGGACACGTTTGCCCGGGTCTGTTTTCTTAGGGTTTGATGGGTAATTTAGTTTTTTTATTTTTTTTAGTTAAAAATATTTAAAAAATTAAAATTTTATATTTGACAAAAAATTTAAAAAGTTAAAAAATCAAAAAATTAAATTAAAAAAAAATTCTTATAATATTCTATTTAAACTCTTAACTTATTTACTGTAACTACTAATTATATACCATTGTTAATATCAAATATATAGAAAGGTAAATTTATTCATTTTAAATAAAAAGTAAAAAAATTAACTTTTTATTCAAACAACTAATTTTAAAAATGTTATCTTAAAGGTTAAGTTACCAAACAACTCACTTTAAATTAAATTTAACTTTTTAGTTAAAAATAAAATAAAATAAAATAAAAAAAATTTTAAACCAGTTGCCAATCGAGCTTTAGATTGTGTAGCTATACTTTAGTGCAGTAAGATTTTGAGTTTAATTTCTATAAATAAAAATTTGGTATTATTTATTTATTTTGACTTTTTATAAAAGATGAAAGGTTCTTATAATTTTTTAAAGGGTTGAATATTAGATTTTTTTAAAAAAAATTAAAATATTTGAAAATAATACTATAATATTTATTTTTAAAAAAAAGAAATTGTAACTTAGGAGAGCGGCTGCTCCATCTGCCTTCCTTAGGTCCATTTGTGCTCCTTTTATTAATCTATTATAATATATTAAGAAAAAACACTAATTTAGTGTCTCTCTTATTTTGTTATTTTATTTATTTTATTAATTTTTATAAAAAAATTTTGAAATAAACGAATAATCAACAATAATAGAGAGCTAAAATATGTAATGTAACCAGAAGACATAGAATGAAAAAGTGATCAGATTGGGTGAAGTAGAAGACTAGTTGAGCATGGAGTATTGACAGTATGAATAGCGTATCAGGCTATTAAGATTTGATCCTCCTTGGAAGCACAATTGTCCCTCCTATTTATAACCCTCATATGAGTTTATTAGGGTCCCTCCTATTTATAACCCTCAGAGGAGTTTATTAGGATTAGAATAGAACTCCTTAAAAGATTTAATCAAATCATGAAAGATAATCTTCGGAGAATCAAGGGATTCTATTTCAAAAATCGATCAGTTAGTGTTCTACTCCAACTCAACTAAGTCAGTCAACAGGTACCCCATGGGTATCCGACCCGTTAGGGTCAAGTACCCTGTTCTACTCTGGTTGAGTGACTCGAGTGGGTGGATCCGCATGATTTGACAAATTCTTTCGTTAGTTACTAAATCGCATGTCTCCCAACGTCCCGTACAGAATTGTACTGCCATTGTTTTCATTGTCACTGTGACAGTTTTTCGATTCTCAGAGGAATCTATAGAAGTATAGTATGTGCTATATATGTTTGCTTTCACTCAGTCTATGTTGAGCCACATAGTCTGTGCTATGTCATAGTAATTAGGTAGTCAGAGCTACACAGTATGTGTTATCTTCACGACTTATGTCGTGGTAATAATACATTCTGTACTGTCTTCATGGTCTGTACCATGGTAATTTTGTCAAGTAGTCAAGGCTATTATCATAATCTGTACTATGCTTCATAATTTGTATTATAGAATATTACATGTCCTAGTGCAGTAAATGATCGCACTAGGCGTCCGAGCTATTGGCGACCTCAGTGACTCAGACCCGTATGCTCGAGCAGGTCACCCCTTTTGCTCGGGCATCCTAGAAGCTGCATAACGCAAGTATCTTATTGATTCAAATTTTTCTTTTATCCACTGAGATGGTCGTAACTTATTCGAGCGACTCGAAGCCAAGTAGCTCAAGTCTGAATAACTCAATCTTCTTTCATAGCATCGAGTAATTTGAATGCTAAGACAGAAAGACTCACTCGAAACTTCATGTTTGTTCTTCTTGTGTATTAGGAATAATTAGATTTTTTGAGTCATAAAAGTCAAATGGCTCAAACAGAGTATGTTCAGATATTAGGTTATCCTTTCACTGTACCCTTTCTTATTTATCATAGAATCACTTACTTTTTAGATAACTCTGGATTTACACTTATCCATATAACCGTTCTTTTATTTGGGCCATCATCTACAATTTTCAAATTATCTAATTACATTCACTTTATCTTCTACCCTTTCACACTAATATCTGAACCCTCTAGCAATGATCGATTGCCACCAATAATATTGAGAGGTACGAACTTTAACATTTGATTGCCACAATTATTCGGAGGTAAGGATGGCAACGGGAGGCGTTGTGTTGTCCCACTCTCACCCCGTTTATTAGCGAGGTGAAATAGAAAAAAAATAATTTAAAAAATAGTGGGGACGGGATAGGAGTGGGGCGTAATAAAAAATATATTTTTTATTTTAAAAAAAATTAATACTAACAATTATAACATGATAAGTTATTAAAATAATAATATTGATCAATGGCTATAATTAAAAACAAAGAAAAATAAAAAATATAAGTAGAAAAATAAAAAATATAAGTAGAAAAATAAAAATAAGTATAATATTTTTGTATTTTAATTCTATTATATTGTTAACAAATAAAATTTATATATATATTTATATATTAAATATATTTAATTTATTTAATCAGGGAAAAATCGGACCGTTCATAACGGTTCTAGGTTTTTTGGAACCGTGTCCGAACAGTTCAAGTAACGGAACCGGACCGTAACCAATCCGTGACAACGGATTGGTCACGGTTCGGTTAACGGTTCCAACCAAAATAAATACATTTTGATGATCTAAACAGTTTATTTTATTATTCTTAATTTATATATTATTATTATAAAAAATCAAATTAATCGGATATCATTAACTATCAAAACAAATCACATTTGTAATAATAAAATAGACATCACCGTTTATTTTTATTAACACAAATGTGCTTTGTTAAGCTAATTAATGATATCTGATCAATTTGATTTTTACAGTAATAATATATAAACTAAGAATAACAAAATAAACGGCTCAAATCATATATATATATATATAAAATTAATATTAAGTAGAACCGGTCCGATTTGGTTTGGAATCGTGAGATTAATCCAGAACTGAGAACAGGATCGTTCAGAGCGGATTTTAAAATTTTTAATTCGGAATCGAACCGCGACAAATAAAAATTGAATTCAACTGTACAAATCAAAATAAACCAGACCGAGGTATCAATTTTTTTAATTCATTGTGCAGCCCTAATTTGGGGCATTGCAGTGTTGACAAATTAGTAGTGGACATGTTTTATTATTATGGTGGAATAGAGAAATTCATACACCAGGTAGGGTGGTGCGGAAGATTTTAAAACTCAAAGCGAGTTTGGAATATAAAATCTTAATATATTTTAAAATAAATTTAAAAATTAATTATAAAAATTTAAGTAAATAAAATATATTTATAATTATATTTTAATAAAATTTAATTTACGAAAAAAATAAATAAAATATAGTACTACTTATACATTAAGTTTTTAATTTTTATATTATTAACTTTTTAATATTAAAATAATTTTTTTAGTCAATATTTTCTGTTTGATTATAATTAGTAAAAATAGAATTAAGATTTTAGTATTAGAAAATTATTACTTAAGTATATTGTGAATCATAAATTTTATTTTTTATATTCTATTTATATTATTTTGTATTATAAAATTATCAATGACTTAGGATAGCATTAAAATTATTATAACTTAAAATAAATTAAACAAAAAATGGTAAATGGACTTAAACTTAAGACAAAAAAATAAATAAATAAAACTAACTTTCCACTTGTACTCTGTCTAAAATCATTAAAAAAATGCTTAAAATATATTTATATTAAATTTAAATACAAATAAGGTCTTAAATTTTAATAAAAAAATAAAAAACCCTAAGCAGCGGGTGGCCTTGCACGCCTACCCTTAGGGCCGGCCCTGGCACCACGTATATATATGATGATCACTCTTGTTGGTACAAGGGAAGCATGCCTTGATTCAATGGAGCAAAGGAAAGAGAACAGGATTCAGAAGCACTTTGTTTCCAGTTTCCACATATGAATCAGATAGAAAAAGAAGGGTGGGGACAACCACCATTTTTTTTTTGCCATTTTCTTACCATGCCTTTAGTTTTAACCATTTTTTTTTATTTTAATGAATTTAATGAATATATAGTTTCTCTTGCATGAAGAATGAAAAGTAAAAAAATTTAACTTCCAAATGATAATAGAATTAAATAAGACAAAAAAAAAACAAATCTCTTAATAACTCTCTAGTAGATTTTTTCGTATTCATTAAAAAAATCAACTTTAGTTGAAAATGATATATTTTCTAAAAAATTTTCATCACCAGAAACTAAAAAAATTAAAAAGTTTGAACTAAGACATATGAAAATTTCAAAAAAGGCAAAAACAAAGCTCTTAATTTTTTTAAGACCAAATGCATGCTTTAAGGCTGATTAGCAATTAGCACTAAAACTCTTTATTTTTTTTTAGAATTTTGCTAAAAAAATGTTTTGATTGAAAATAGGTTATTTGGTAAACTAGTTTTTAAATTAAATTTTTAAAAAAAATTAATTTATTAAGTAAAAAATTAACTTTTTTATTTTTTATTTAAATTAAACAGTATTATCTTTTTATATAGTTGATTATAACGATTATATAGTTAACCTTTGTAGTAATAAGATATTATTATTTTTTAAAAATAGGATGAGACTTTGAATAGAGTATTACATAAATTAGTGTTTTAATTTGGCATTTTAGTTTTTAAATTTTTAAATTTTTTATTTTTCAAACGAACTATATTGTTTTTTTTTTTTGACTAAAAAAACCAAAAAAATCAAGTCAACAATCAAGCCTCAGGCCTTGTTCGGGCAATCTAAAAAATTAACTTTTTTTTTAAAACCTAGTTTTTAAGTTATATTTTTTGATACCTCTGAAAAAATCCTATTAATTTTTCACTTCTTTTTAAAAGAAAAAAAATGCTATAAACATCCAAACACTCTTAACATTTTTTGAATAAAAAAACTATAATACCCCCACTTAAAGTCAATTTTATTTAAAAAAAATAAAAAAAATCGTGCTATTATCTTAAATATTTATCCCAAATAATCTGTTTTTTTTTTACTTTTCTTCTAAAAAAACTGATTCTTCTAAAAACTAAACTTCTTTAGACATCCGAGACTTAGCCCTGTTTGGTTCCACTTAAAAGTTAACTTTTTTTTTTTCAGAAAAATCAAATTTTAAATTGCACTGTTTGAGATATCAAAAAAACTTTTTTTTCACTTCTTTTTCGAAGAAAAAAACTTATACATATCCCAAACACTCTATTTTTTTAAAAATAAAATGACTATAATACATTCAATTAAAAAACTCAACTCTTCTCATAAAATAAAAAAAATCGTGTCAATATTCAAAATATTACAACTTAAAAGCAAAAAGTAAAAATATTTTAAATATTTTAATAAAAAGCAAAAAAACAAAAAAACTACTGTAAAAAATTATCCTAAATAATCTAACTTTTTTTTTACTCTTTGTTTTAGAAAACCTAACCTTTTAAAAATAAAATTTTTTAAACATCTCAAAAACCAATTAATTACAAGATAAGAGTGTTTGTTACAGTTTTCTTAACAATTTGTAATTTCTTTACATTAAAAAATTTACCTAAGTATTTGCCACGTCTCCTGTTTTTTGTTTATGAGCAAAAAATTTCAAAAAGCTATTTTAAAAAAACCCTATTTTAATACTTTTAACACTATTTTTTTAATAATTAATTTTTATGATAAGTTCAATTATAATAAACAGAAAACACTCCTAAATACGTTTCTTTCACCCGAGAATCTCTAGTGAATGAATTTACTTCTTTGTACTACAAACATCGCAAAATTAGAAGGGATTTTTAGATTGTGTTTGAATTAGTTTTTTTTATTTGATTTTTCATATTAGTAAACTTTTTTAAACATTAGCTCAAATAAGTTATAACTTTTTAAATTTTTCCTGTCACGAAAAAATAAAAAAATAAATATTTTTAATCAAAACTTAAAAAAAGTTCATAAGATAAAAAAAAAACCAACTTAAATAGGTTTCTTAGCCTTTTTTTTAGTTTTTTGTCTTTATTGAACTTTTTTCAAATTTGGCCATAACCGGTATACTTTTTAAAATTCTATCATCATAAAAAACTCAAAAAGTAGAAAATTTAAACTAAAATATCAAAAAAATTCAAAAAAATCTCCAAAAAAAATTACTTCACTTTTTAGTCCAAACATAAGTTTACTCGGTCTTGATAATTCCTTCTTTTACATTGAATTAATCACATGATAGAGTTATGTAATATAAAAATAGTTATACTAATAAGATTTAATTATTTTTAATTATCATATGAAAAATATAATTTGAAAATTTAAACCCCCATAATATTACATTTTTTCATGATGTTAGTTATTCTCCCTTTTAATACTCGCATGCTGTGTAACTTATTCAAAAGTATGTATAAGTAGAAGAATTTAATTGATTAAATAAATAATGTATTAAGAAAAATTTAGTTGACTAAAAAAATATACAAAATTAGAAATACTCTCTATTTTAATTTCTTTTAATCAAACAAATAAATAACGTACTAAAAAATTGTAAAAGAAATAAAGTAATACAAACCCAACTTGTGGAAAAAATAGGGTCCAAAATGACATGGGCTGAACAATAATTTTATTTATTGTTTTTTATATATCTTTTAGTGTAATTTTTGCACTCACTATAGTATCCATGAAGTCCAGTCATTTTCCAAACCTTAATCTCCAGCATTAGGTGCATGTAGCTGAGGTAATCCCACCACATTCACAGGCAGCCACCCCATCTGCAAATTAACATAAGTTCAAAGTTAAGTCCAGCAAAGGGATTCCCACCACATGCATACCCATTCCACCTGCACATACAACAAAAGTCTAAATACAAATTCCATTAGGTATTGTCAATTGACTTTATTGATAGCGCTCAAAGAAGGAAAAAAATAAAATAATCGAGAAATTGCATATTATTCACAGAAATGCTCAGATACATTGAAAATTTAGTGAACCAACAAATTAAATCAATGTCAAACACAGTTAACAATCCCTCTCATCAATGGTGGCCTGCGCAATCAAATGTGTTCAATTTATCACAAGTAGCTAAAAATATAAGGGAAGTTGACCATTCATCCAGATTTTGCAAGCATTTTTACAAATTGTTTTATTATCAGATGAATGTGACAGTATTTTATCATAATAAAACATTGTGCAGTAGTCTCGCTCCTTAATACATACTTATTTTTTCTTTTACTTCCTGCTAATCTTATGTATAAGAATCTAAGATAATCTTACCAAAATTAGGACCACACCTGCAAGCCAGTTGGCAAACTTCCTTTCAATAGCAGATCTATCTTTATCCAAATCCCAACTCTCCACTCTATATAAACACCAGCCCACTCATATCCTTTCCATTGACTTGATCTGCTTCAGCGGCATCTTTTACCCTATCCACTCCCCACCCTCCCCACCACCGCACCAACAAAACTACCTTACAACTGCAACAAAAAAAGCCCAGGCATAGACATCGAGAGGTTCAGAGAGGGAGAGAGAGAGAGAGAGAGAGAGAGAGAGAGATGCCACATTTTATGGGTATTATGCCTACTTTTATATATATTCTGCTTTTTCTCTTTACTATCCTCTCGTATATTTATTCCCAGAAACAAAATAGGAAACCAAAACAAAAGGCTGATAAGCTTCCCCCGGGATCAATGGGGTGGCCTCACATAGGAGAGACTCTCCAACTCTACTCTCAAGACCCAAATGAATTCTTTGCAAAAAAGAAAAGAAGGTAAATACCATCTTTAAATACTTATGTATTGAATTCTTCTCTCCCGACCTTTTCTTGGCATAAATTTTAACATGTCAGTGTTCTTATTATATTCAGATATGGGGACATATTCAAAACCCACATACTTGGCTGCCCTTGTGTCATGCTGGCTAGCCCTGAGGCTGCACGGTTTGTGCTGGTGACTCAGGCTCATTTGTTCAAGCCTACATACCCCAAAAGCAAAGAGAAGATGATCGGCCCTTCGGCACTGTTTTTTCACCAAGGAGACTACCATACTCACTTGAGGAAGCTGGTTCAGAGCTCATTATCTCCTGAAGCAATTAAAAAATTGATTCCTGATATTGAAGCCATAGCCATTTCTTCCTTAGAGTCATGGGCCAGTGAGCAAGTTATCAACACCTACCATGAGATGAAAAAGGTATGTTTGGCTCAGCAGTTAGAAGATTTTGCTCCATGTGAGACTCGTAATGTTTTGAGGTGTTTTTCCTTAGCTAAATTAATTGACCAACCTGGGGTTGTATTTTATTCTCTCATTCCATATCCTACTTCACGGGTTCCTAAGGATTTTGTTTCTTAGTGGGTTCTCTTTAATTCTGGTTAGAGTACAGGGTCCTACACCTACTTTTTCCTCTTCTCCAATGTGCTTCTCTAATACAAATGAACTCTATTAATCCTCTACAGTTCTCTTTCAAAGTCAGCATTCTCTCTGTGTTTGGTCATTTGGATCGAAAGTATAGGGAAGAACTCGAGGAAAACTACTGCATAGTGGACATGGGTTACAATTCTTTCCCAACCATCTTACCAGGAACTGCATATAACAAAGCAATCTTGGTAGGGAAAGTTTTAATCTTTGCCGTTATTAGACTTTTTTGATCTCTCTGTATGCTCTTTAAACTGCCTCTGTCTCTAAATCTTCTTTCATTGATGAATTCTCAAAGGCAAGGAAAAGGCTTGGTCATGTACTAAGTGAGATAATCTGTGAGAGGAAGGAGAAAAGACTCATAGAGAAGGATCTTTTGGGTCATTTGTTGAACTTCAAAGATGAAAAAGGGCAGACCTTAACTGAGGATCAAATTGCCGATAACATCATTGGGGTTCTATTCGCTGCACAAGATACAACAGCTAGTGTCCTAACATGGATTCTCAAATACCTCCATGATGATCATAAACTTCTAGAAGCTGTTAAGGTAACAAATCGAGGGGGGTGCTACAAACTCTATTCCTGGCACTGTTAAGTACTTGACATTTTTATCATAAACATTTTAGAACTTGCAATTCTCAACTATTATGATTTTCTTGTGGCAGTCAGAGCAAAAGGAGATAAACGAATCAAATGGAGGAAACAAACCCTTGACTTGGGATCAAACTAGAAACATGCCACTTACATACAGGGTATGTGTCCTCCCACTTCTGAGCGTGTGCTCAAAAGCATATTTGAAAGAATGCCTTCCAAACTATTATAACATATGTACTTACAATTTCAGGTTATATTAGAGAGCTTGAGGATGGCAAGCGTCATATCTTTCACCTTCCGGGAAGCAGTGGTTGATGTAGAATACAAAGGTAAGAAGTTGAAGAAGACTAAATGATGTATTCCATATGATGTAAGACTCAAAAATAGGCTTTAACCAATTCTCAGTATTTCTTCTTTCTAACATGCTTGAATACTTCATGGGATCGATACCTGGACAGGATACCTAATTCCAAAAGGTTGGAAGGTGATGCCATTGTTTAGGAACATTCACCACAATCCTGAATTCTTCCCCGATCCTAAACATTTTGATCCATCAAGATTTGAGGTGTGTAAAACTGGAGTGTAAGGTTTATATTAGCTTTCGGTTCCATCTCTTATCTCTCTATGACAAAGGCCTAAGAAAACAGCTTATAAGGATTTTTTTTAATATTACTTTTTCTGGATATGGTGGATTCAGGCTGCTCCAAAACCAAATACGTTTATGCCATTTGGCAATGGAGTGCATGCTTGTCCGGGAAATGAGCTGGCCAAATTGGAGATTCTTATTTTAGTCCACCATCTTCTAACCAAGTTCAGGTATGAAAATGACAGTCAAGATTTTCTTCACCTGAAAAGAAAAGAAGAATTGTATATCTTAGAATGATCTTTACTGCAAGACACATGAGAAAAATGTCTAGGCTCTATGAGAGAGGAATCTTTGTACTGATTAACAAAGAAAACTCAAAAAAATGAAAAGAAGTTTTGTATTTAAGAATGGCTCCGTTAGTCAATATTTGAACATTATGAACCACAAAATTAAAATAAAAAGAGAAATATATAAATCATTTCCTCGGGAAAAAAGATAATTGAAGGGTTGGAAGTGAAGAGGAGTGGAAGCAGCTAATAGAATTAGGGAAGATATGTTTGCCTGCAAGTGAGAAAAAAGAAAAAAGAAAAAAAAAACAGACAAGTCTGTTTTTGTTTGTGTCTCATGATTTTCGGTTGCAGGTGGGAAGTGGTGGGTTCCTCAACTGGCATTGAGTATGGCCCATTCCCAGTCCCTCAGCAAGGACTACAAGCCAAGTTTTGGAAAGAATCCAACCACTAAGGGTTCAGCAGTTATCAGAAGATGCTTCCATAACTGAGAAACCTGAGAATCATCCATGTCTGTTAATAAGGTATTTGCGTGTAGGATTTTTGAGTGAGAATATGACAGCTAGTGTTTTCTCCATCTTTAATCAAACCTTGTTGTCTCTAATATTAATGTTGAGCAATTATTCAAAAACGTATCTTATCTATGAGTATGGCGCTATTGACTTCCTTATGTGCTATTATGGATGAATCAAATAAACCTCATGTCTCTCTTCTCTCTTTCTTCAAATTTCATGTTTCATTTATTAAATTTATATTTATCAGTTAGTATTCATACTACTTCTTTGCAGCTACGATTACGAACATGAAGTTCATAATAAACGACTATCAGTGGGGAAATTTTTTGCAACTTCTGTGAATCAAAAGATTCACATTATTTACATGATCAGTGACATTGCCTTTTGCAACTGCATGTTTTGAGAGTGCACAATACTACTGCACCTGGAGTCCAGCAACAGCGGCCTTGGAAGTGCCATGCGGTTGCTGTCTGAATAGCTAGGTAGAAAGGGACATGCCCTTGGCAGAAGGGCACCTTCTCAAGTACACAAAATCTTGTTAATGTTTGTAAGAGTATCAGTATGATGGGGATAAATGTAAACATGTGTGACCAAAACTTTCTCTTAAGGTAACGTGGGAAATTAATTTAAGAGTATCAGTATGAAGAATAGTTTCAAGATGACAAATAAAATAGAATAGTCTGAAGAGAAACACCAGAAAGTATTTAGGGAGCACATAAGACCCGAGATTCAATATATTTCTAATGAACAGGATAAATACACACGTGTGCGCATGCGCACACACACATAAATCAAACAATAGTTTACACACGCGCGCGCATATATATCAAACAAAAAGTTCCCCAGAAAGCTCATGGAGAAATTTAGCATAATATACTGCATTTTGAAGCTTATTTGAGATTTGCCGGTAATGTAATTCGTTCAAATGGCCAAAACTCATGATCCCAAACCAAAAGATTTTTACATAACAATACCCAAACCTGTCACACATCCCACCAATTTTATTTTTTTTTTTTTTGAAAAAAACGACGCGTCATCTCTGGCCCAGGGATTGTCAATTATAGAATAAGCTTGGTAGCATTTCATCAAATGGCATGCGAGCAGATAGTTTATAGGTATACAAGTATTGTTCATGCTTTAATGAGGCTTTCTTTTTTTTTTTTTCGTAAAATAATAATTGGAAGCATAGATGTCAAATCATTTTTCTATTTTTTTGAATCGTATATCGTATCATAAGATATTTAACATATTTAAAAATAGGTCAAAAAAATATGTATATTTGATATAATACAAACATATTATAAGAATAAACTATTAAATAATGTTAATTAATAAAATTATGAAAATATAGTTCTTAAAAATAAAAATATGCGTTAATTAATACTTAATACATCTAAAATACAATAAGAAATATTACAAGTAAATGTACTATTATAATCTAAATCGGATTTTATTGTATATAATATATTCTTTTTATTATCCTTACATATCATTTAAGTTTAAAATTTTAATATATAATTTTTATGTTCTCAACTACTTATTTCATAAGATAAAACTGTACCAATATTAATGACCATAAATTAATATTGTAAAACATTTAATATTAGATAAGTAGATATATACAAAGACAAACAAATATTAAAAAAAATAATCTAAATATCTTAATAATGCAAAACTTTCTAATAATATCTATTTTTATAAATTAAATTATCTAAAAAATTAAGTATTAAAGTATCATATGTATCATATCATGTATTTTATATCGCATATCGCATATTATATTATGTATTATATGTGTTTCATAAGATACAAGTAAAATACAATATACGATATGTATCAATTTATCTTTTTAATATATAGAATCGTAAGATACGTATTATAAATGGTAAGTTTTTGACAACAGATATTGAAAGTACCATATTCAGAAGAATAAAAGTGATGCATAGAGATTGACAGGAGGACGCAAGAAAAGTTGCCTCAAGAAATGAAACTAAGGAATTACAGCCTATAGCCATTGAATCATAAGATTCATAACAGAACTCCAAAGACATGCACAATGTAATTTCTGTATACTCAATTTCTTCACATTGAAACACCCAAAGAAATAATAATATAAATAAATTAATAAGAAGCGGCTAGTATCGGATAACCGCTGATGTTGCCGGCGTCGGAAAATATCTCCGGCGGTGCTGGAGCGATAGGATTGCGCCATTTTCCTCTCCACGGCGTCCGAATATCAGTGCCGCTGTTGAGGCAGACGAAATTGATACAAAGCTACGAAGATAGGAACATAAATCTTGTGTGATCATCTATGCTACAAATCTAAATTTCGTATCGTGTCTATATGTGAATGTTTGCTACAATTCAAAAAAAAAATGTAATTCAACGTCTAAGATTCAAAAAATTGCAGAGTTATTCTAGCAAAATGTCAGAAGAAAAACAAGTAGTTATAGATCATCGATGAATTTAAATCGTTACAAACGGCAAGATAAAGAAATGAGAGAGAGAGAGAGAGAGAGAGAGAGAGAGAGAGAGAGAGAGAGAGCAGTTTTCACCATTATATCCTCCTCCGAATAGGATCCATCGATCTCAAACACAGATTATCGATCTTCGAAGAGCGTCAACTTCATTCTCATTCCGAGACAGAATTGCATGTGTTCGATCGAAAGGACGCTTATGGTGTCCAAAAGTTCACTTGGAGACCATTGTTTGGGAGATTCAAAATGGCGACAGCATTTTTGTCTTGCTAGGAGGTCACAAATCTGTACACAAGTCACAAAAATGGCATTCGAATTATCTAGAAAAAAGATACTCACACTGATACGAATTGTTCTACAGATGTAAAATAAAAATTAAAGCTCCGACTACTAAAAGTTTATTAGCAATAAACTCTTAGTACTTATATTCTTAATCATTCCAACTTGTGAATAAAACTACTTTAGGCACGAATGTACTTGCCATTTTTTATTATAATTTAATTTTTATTGATATTTCTAAAAATAAAAATCTATTAAAATGATTTGTTCTGAATTTTACTAACAATGGCACACGTCTAAGTTATTTGCAGTTGAGGAATAAATTTGAAAACTTAAAAATGAGTTGGATTTTCTTTTAATAATAGTATTTTAATAGTAGTATAGAGATATAGAAAGTTATGTTTGAGGGGTAAGATCAGAGCCAGCCCTTTAGTTTAGGGAAAAAAGTTACCGCATTGGACCCTCAAATTTTTATTTAAAAAATTAGGTTTCAAAATCTGTAATACTTTTATTATTATGCTTGCTATAATATTATAAAATTAACATCTTATTAAAAATAAGAGACCCAATTCAAAGGAACCTAAATACAAATTCAAAATAATATATATTAAATTAAAAAAGCCCACTCTTCAAAAAAAAAAAAAACCCCAAATTCAAATCCAAACCAACCATTATCAATTTTAATTTATCAAATTTGCACTAAATCAAAAACTCATCTGAAACGCAAACAACTCTTCGCCGCCTCTTCCCTCCCTCTTCACAGCCTCTGGCTCTTCCAAAACGCAAACGGCATACGGCGCCTTGGAGCCGACGGCGATGAACTCGACGATGGCGGCGACAGCAACAGTTGCCATCTTCATGTTCCTCCGTTATGGGCTCTTCCTCAGTTCCTCTTCACTCTTCAGTTTCTGCGTTCTTCACTTCTTCTTAGTTCTCTTCGATTTGAAAGAACCGAAATTGATTCTCAGTTTCTCACTGAAGTGGACCAAGCGGTGAAGCCTGAAAGTAATTTATTTCAGTTATTTTTTATTTTATGTTTTTCTCATTTTTTTTATTTATGTTCTTCTCATTTTCAGTTATTTTATGTTTTGTTATTCTCACTGAAGCGGCAACAGTTCTCTTATTTTTTAATTATATTTTTTCTTTGGATTATGCATTTATTTTTTTATTTTCATGATTATTATATGATTTGAGTTTAACTTTTAGACAATAAAATTTTTTTATGTTAATTTGCAAAATTTATTTTTATTTTCTCATGTTTTTTTTTTAATTTGCAGAATTTTAGAAAAAAATACCTCTTAAAAAGTATTTTTCTGAATATGAAAAAAGCAAAAAAAAAAGTAAAATAATTAATTCAATCTCAAGTGGAAGCTCTTGCAAAATTTTATTATGATATTATAACTTTTACTTTTGTTTAGTATTATTTTAATTGTAATTTAAATATTTGTGAAATATGAATCAACATGATCGTTGTATCATTTTAAATTCTTGTAATATTTTTTTTTAAATTTATAAATATAAAAATATATAAAATCTTTTTTTAAACATCTACTTAGGCCTCTAATTTGCCAGATCAACCATGGGTATGATCTAATAAAATAGGAAGTTATGAGTAATTATTCATTAAAATTAAACCTTTTTTTATTAATTAAAGTAAATATTGTTTATACTCTCGACTAATTGAGAAAAAACTCATGTCACATGATTTCACCAATTTTGGCCCATATTCTTACTCTCTTAATATTTTTTTATTATAATAATATAGAAATGTAGATATAATAGTATAAATTTATTATAATAGTATTTATACCATAATTTACAATTTTTCTATCGAATATATTATTTTTTATCCAAAATGGCATGTTATATTTTACAAAGGTGTTGTAGAAAATAATATAACAATATATATTTAAAATGCCCATATTAAATAATTTAAAAGATGACATGTGACGATGAAAGAGCGATTTGATCGAATTTACAATAAAACGATACTTGATATCATAGAAGTTATTCTTGTGTTAGAATAATTATTAAAAGTTATTAGTTGTTAGTGGAAATTATTTATGAAATTTTATAAATAAATTTATTATATACATTGTAATGGAGACTAACTTCATCAATCCAATAATGAATTTTTATCTTTTTTTATATTTTATTTTGCATTAGGAGTAGCGTAATGTATATAGTTCTCGATCTTTAAAAATCTTCAAAGGAGAATGATTAACATTTGCCGAACAATCGTAAGTGAGTGTTAACATTTTTTTCTTGTAATATTTGTTCATATTTCACGAAGATTAATAAAATCTCATTTTATTATTCTTTGATCATTTTATTTTCTTGCCACAATCTGTAGGTTTGTTCGACTATTTTAATTTCTAATGAGCTCCTAAAATCAGGTTTTGAACTTCCACTCCATCACATTTAACCTGCTGATGTCAATGTCAATCTCGACGAAAAAAGTTATTTTTAAAAAAATAAATAGTATAGATATAGATACAGATAAAACTACGTGTTGTGACCCGTGAGGTACAAAAAGCCATGAAGGTGGTTTTTAAATATATTTTTATAATTGAATTTGTTTATTATATAAATTTTATTGAGTTTGTTATTTATACAAAAAAAAATAATGTTGATCATATACCTGTAATTATGTGATCAAAAAATGTTTATTTTACGATTTATACAAAAAATAATATTAATTTGATATTTGTAACTATGTAACATTTACTTACAAATAAATAAATGATAAATATAATTTTAAAAAATATAGTAAAATAAATATTTTTTATCACATAATTACATGTATATGATCAGTATTATATTTTGTATGAATAACCAACTCAACAAGTTCTATATATTAAATAAATTCAATCATAAAAATATATTTAAAAATTATATCCATTGAAAGTACAACAAAGCTACATGTTGTCCCGATAGGGCACAGCACCATTTTTGGCCCTTAAAAATGAAAATCTTACCATGCAATTATTATGTAATATATTATATATAAGTCATATTTTGTATAATATATTGCATAATACTATAATAAATGACCGTTGAATCATGTATTATATAATTATATAATAATTACATGGTAGGAACCATCCTCAACTTGTATATATAGTTTTACGTACATTTATGGTATTTTTAGTTGGGCAAATTAAGGGAACACATATAATTAGTAATTACCCGCTATAGAAAAATACGGTTGATTTTTGTGGTCGGTTTGCATCATTTTTTTGTATATGTAAAAAAGATACTTTTATTTATCTTTGAAGTTGAAAATTTTAAAACTGTGACCATAAGAAGTTGAAAAGCTTGAAATTTCGTTTGTTGGAATTTTTTAGAAAAAAATATCTAAAAATATGAGAAAATGTAAGTTAAAAATTGTTAGTTTTTGAAAACAACAAAAACTTTTATCACTTTTTTCACGACGGATTTTTCAGACAAAATCAAAACCAATACTCCTCAAGCGTCGTCCTCCTTGTAGTGTTTTTAGTGATCGTCGGCGTCGGCGTCATGCTCTCAATCCTTCTCAATCGTCGTTGACGTCGTCTTCATAGATCGTCGTCGATGCCGGCGAACACACGAGCCCTAAAATACTAAAACATCATCGTCGGCGTTTGTTCAATCATCAGCGTCTGTTCAATCTATGCTTCAATCGAACACACACGAGCCCTAAAATACTGAAAAGGGTCGTCGCCCGACCTCCTCCAACCACGCCTTGGTTGCTTCGCCCATCACCTGTCTCGGCGTCGCCGCCTTGCTAGCTTCTCCGCCGTCGGCCTCTGGTTTTGAAGCTGAAAATGATCTGCCGATGGTCTCTGATTTAGGATCTGAAAAGGGTTGTCGGCGGTGTCTCATTTTGTCGTCGTCGGTGGCGTCTCCTGTCGCCGGCAGTGTGCCTACTCAGTCACCAGTTTCTTGGTTTGGCACAGTTAGGATTAGGGTTTGATTTTTCACAAAATAGTGCCTCAAATGTAATTTTTCTTTTCAAAATATTATAAATTTGTTTTTAAAATTTATTTTTACAAAACAGTTTTCAAATTACAATTTTAGAAAACGCGTTCAAACGGACCTGAAGCTTCTTATCTCTTTATTCTCAGATTTTTATATAAGTGCCCGAAGCTTCTTATCTCTTTATTCTCAGATTTCTATATAAGTATACTATTATAAAGATAACACCTTTGAAGCCTACTGGACTTTTTTATTTTGAAATTGCCCTAATTATTCTTTTAAATTTTAAATTTTAAATTTTATATTTTAAATTTTAAAAAAGTAGTTATGTAACTACTCTTTTTCCTCTTTTATTTTTTTTAATAAATGGATAGTATGGTAATTTTAGGGTAAATTACACTGATCCTCCTGAGATTTCTGACAAAAATAAAAACTCTCAATGTGATTTTAAAAATTACACTAACACCCTCTCATATTTGATTTTAACATCAAATACACTCAGCCGTTAAAATTTTAACAGAAACTGTTTCAAATT
>JAOTRH010000020.1:1614318-1625274 GCA_034768845.1 Heliamphora exappendiculata | reverse complement strand
CGGAGCAAGCTGCAAGAGAGAGAAAGACAGACGAAGAACGTTCGTAGCCGATCCTTGGTGGTGTTCCGAAGATCGTGAAGCCGTTTTATCCTGGAAGAGTGACGCCGGTGGAATACCTACAACACCCTCGGTAGGCGACGAATCGTTCTTAAGGAAACTGCGATTGCAGGACTCGGTTTGCAAATTCTATTTCATGTTATTTCTGTTATTTTATTTTTCTGTAATTTCATATTATTGTAATTTGTTAAAAGTAAATAAAGATATATTTTCTGGATCTCCGAACATGTATTTTATTTTGACGTTGGTTATTCTCCCAACAACTTCAGGCCTAATTTGGGCGAGGGCTAGTCCACCCCTACTCGACCATTTGACCCATGAGTTGGCCTATTTATCTCTGATGTTTCATTATCGTACCACATCTTGGATCTATGTACCGCGGGACATGATCTTCAATATTGACCATTTAGCTCGGACTAGGGTTTAGGCAGTTCACCGTGCTTGGCTATCACTGCCGAGCATTACTCATCATGGGGCTGAGCACCATGCCCTCGGGATTGGGGGACGGACCCTCACCGAGCTCGGATATTCCACCGTATAGCTTGGCCTATTGCCCGAACTGATGTGGACATGCCGAGGAACGTCCCATGCTGATGTGGACTGCTGCACTGCACGATTTTTCACATATGCTTCACGTTATTTTTGTCAGAACTTGATCCCCCTCAATACCTACTAATTCGATGCCCACTTAGAGGTGTATAAATGATTCGTCAATTCACTTTAATCTATCAACTTAATCCAACCCAACCCAAACTCATGCGAGTTATGTGAGTAAGTGGATTAGGTTGGGATGAAAAAAAAAAAGAAAAAAAGAAGAGTAAGTTAGTTGTGTCATATATTTTCTCCAACTCACAATTAATCCAACCCACTTAAAGTATGCATTAGTTATTATATTCCTACAAACAATCTCAACCTATATATATATATATATATAATTCATAAAAAATAAATTAGAACATTGATGATTTTAATTACTATATGTTGTGAATTTTTTTTTCAATAAATATGCATATAAATGTTATTGTTAAAAATATTTAATTATGTTATTATTATTGTTGAATCACTATTAGTTTTACTTAGTCTTTTGCTTGACGTATTAAATATGATTTTAAAAATAAAATAAATTTTTTTATTTAAAAAAAATAAATTTAAAAAAAATAATATTAGAGCTTTAAAATTTTTTAATCCGTTAAACCGCCTAAACTACAGTTTGAAATTGGCAAAAAAACATTACTAACTTGCTGATTTTGATGATCAGTAAATTGGTGGTGAGTTAAAAAAACTATCACCCATTAAAAATGAATTAGTTATAATTTTTTTAACCCACACACACCCTTGCCAACCTCATCTCATATTGTGTTGAAATGGTATTTCTTACTAAGGCAGTGTCTCGGTTAGCTTAATTTTTAATATGTTTTTGGTTTTTAAGCTTGTACTTAAAGCCAAACTATTTGGGATAGCTTCGGTGATAAATAATCACTTCCACGCCAACATTTTACCCCTACCTTTCCCCTAAAATAACAAAAATGCCATTCATTACCGTTGCAAACCTAGCTTATCTCATATACCTAGACCTCACTTTCCCTTTTCGTCCATCCATGTCGCTGTCTGTTGGTTGTGGTCATGGCAAAGTTTCAATCTCACAGCTTCACACCTAAATCAACGTAGATACAACATTTTAAAGGGAAAACAACACCATCGGCAACTCCAATCCGTCGAGAACCGTCAACGACAACCTATAAATTAATTATATAGAGTTATTGTTATCGTCAATGAATGGGGCTCATTTCTCCCGTTTTCTCATTCTTCTATTACATATGACTACACATTACTTAGATCCAACCTTTTGAGCTACATATCTTCAGATCGGACATGAATGAAGCTTTTGCTCTTTTTTTGTCAAATTGGGTGTTCGGGCCTCTCACTATTGTTGTTCTTCCATTCACGTGAAAGAATGCCATTGCCATGTTATGCGCTGGCTCTCTTTGTCTCTCTCTCTTTGTACTTTCATATTAATTTTATTATGGTCTTTAAAAGCAACACTTTAAATGATAACAATGCCTTTTTATTATACTTCTAAAAATTATTTTTTTGCCAATAACACATTATTTTTTTGCCAATAACACTTAAAAAAAGCAAAAACATTTACTATTCCAAATAATTTAACTTTTTTTATTATTTACTTTTTCCAAAAAAAGGTACACTATACAAAAAAAAAAGCTAAACTTTTCAACTATCCCAAACACAACCTAATTTATGTAATTCTTTATTCTTTGTAGAACTTGACAAATTGAGATCGATATGTCATTGATTCTATATATGAATCAAGTCAACAGACTTCGTTTTTGAAATTGTGTAAGTAGTCCTCTTTCAAAGAAGAATAATTCATGCATAATTAAGTATTAAGCTCTAGTTGAACCCGAAGTGTAAACATCGTTTACTTTCACTGCCCATAAAGTACAAAGGAAGGAAGGTGTGTTTTATGCTTTGAACTAGTTTTTGTGCACTAAAATGTCACTAACTAATTCCTTTGGTTTTTAAGACATTAGTCACTAGAAGGAAAAAGGTTTATAGTGAAAAATATTTATGTAACAAGTATAAAATTGTTATTAATAGTAAGCATATTGTACAAGAACATGAATTATCACTAAAAGGAACTTCTGTCATGAATTTTTTTTGATAATTTTTATTTGTCACATAATTTTCATCGCTAAAAGCGTGGTGAAAAATAGATTTCAGCACCAAAAGAACTTAGAGACAATAATTTTAGCGACAATAAAAAAATTGTAACTAAAAAAATGATTCTCAGTGACAATAATTCTGGTTTTCACGTCCTTTTTTTTCATTCTAATCTTTGGTTTTAACCTGCCCAACATTCTAATTCATGCCAGAAAATTGAAATTGTGTTGTCAATAATCCCTTCTTTTGGAGATTAATTACTGATTAATATTGAATACGATGCTCTTTATTATCTCATGAATTAACTTAAGTATAATTTTGTCGCTGCGATTATTCTTAAAATGGATAAACACCCCGGTGCGGGTGTTCTTCTCTCTCTCTCTCTCTCTGCAATTATTCTTTAAATGGATAAACACCGTGGTGCGGGTGTTCCTCTCTCTCTCTCTCTCTCTCTCTCTCTCTATCGAATTCGAATTCGAATTGGCTAATTTTTTGATTAATGTGCAAAATCATCAAAGTTTTGTAATTCAAATCAAGGTTTTCAAAATCTAAAATTGGAATTAGGGTTTTCGAATTTTGGAGAGAATTTAGGGAAGTTGTTGGGCAGGGAGAGTTCCGGGGAGTTGATCGGCGGGGGCTGAGGTGATATCCATCGGCGGGACCAGGGGCAGGGGTGAACGACACTGGTGGTGGGGGCGACGGGGAACGACGTCGATGGTGGCAGCTGGTTAGTGTGAGACGGAGGAAGAAGAAGAAGGGTTTGAGGAAAAAGGAGCAGCGGGTTTGAGGAAAAAGGCTGAGATGAACATTGTTATTTTTTAGTGGAAGGGTAAATTTGGCATTTTAATAATTATTATTATTTATATTATTTTATGGCTAATATTTTTTAACGAAAAAAAAGAGAGGAGAGATTGTGTATATTGTCAGATAAAATAGGAGATGTCAGTGTTATTTAAAAAAATAAAAAAAATATTTTTATTTTTATCAAAAATTTTAAAAAATGTGAATGTAATTTACCCACTTATAGTCAAATCCATAGTTTCTTTGTGATTTATTTTCTCATTAAAAAAACGTGATGTTATATTATTTTATCCTACGAAATGGATTTTTTAAAATTTAATTATTAGTGATATTAGCAATAAGAATTGTTGTCATAAAAAATTACAAAATTTTGACAACCATTAATTGTCCCTAAAAATTGTAATTTTAAATTTAAAAATACTATTTTTTAGTAACAATTAGTCTTTATTATTGAGAGATTTGTGTATATTTAATTAAAAACTAAATCGTTTACAAAAAGTGATTATTTATTGACAATCCCTCTCATCACTAAAAAATTTTTAAAAATTGACGACCAATAGTTGTTACTAAAAGTTGTAATTTCAAATTTTAAAATATTATTTTTAGTAACAATTATTCTTATATTGAAAGATTTGTGTATATTTAATTAAAAAATAAATGGTCACAAAAAATAATTATTTAGTGACAATCTTCTTATCATTATATTATTACATACTTCTGTATTATTTTTTAATCTTTTTCTTGCAAGTGTTAGGTGAAATGGAGGACTCTTGGTTTAATTACTTATATAATTCTTTATTAATGATATGATTATGAAAATTTATACTTTTTTTTTTCAATTTTCTTTGGTGAATCTCATTCAATAAATCCAACCAATTTATAAAATAGATTGAGGAGTTCGTACCTGCTTCCTGTGCTCTAATGGCACTAAAATCTACAATTTGAGATTTAAAAAAAATTAATGGGTCGCGCCTCCTATCACAACAAGGCAAATAACAAAAAGTGCATAAAAAAGTACGTTCTTTTAAACTAAAATCAAAAGAAAAATTAAAAACAAAAACTATTGGATTTCTTTTGGTATTAACTGATTTTTTTATATTTCAATCCAAACTTTAAAACTATCCACATTTCAATTTGAGTTTGTTTGACAATCAGGTTCTAAGTTAATTTTTTTTAATTTTAAATTAAAAAATTAAAAAATTTATTTAGTTAAAAAAATAGTGACTTTTAAACCACTTAAAAGACCAAATAAATTCAATATGAAATTTTATAGTTGTCATTCAGTCTAAATGAGCTGAGTATAATTATTTGATTGAAATTTGTATAATTTTATATATAAAAAAATAAAATTATAAATTATTATGAAATAAGTTAAAAAATTTAAAAATAAATAAATTAAAAATTAAAGACTGAAAAATAAAATTTTTTGTCTTTTTAAATTTTAAGCAAAAAATCAAAAGGCCAACTTAAAAACAATAGTCCGACGAAAGCTTAATGTTAGAGAAAAAATATCCAAAAAAAAAAAGATTCGTTTTGCTTAGGGACCTTGTTACTTCGATACGAAGAAAACGCGGCGTGAGATCCACGGGAATTTGCCATAGCCGGTTAGGCGGTTGCTCCCATATTCCACAAATATATAACGCCCGAGAATTCAACCGCCAATCACTCTCTAATCCCCAACTTCACAAATTCACTCTATATTCTTCAAATTTCATCTTCACCGATCGAATTTCAAATTTCATCTTCACCGACCGAATCAAACTTTCATTTCCAATCTCCGATCCAACACGAAGATATCTCTGAAACTCGAATCCAATCACAAATGGGGGCCTCACAGAGTCGCGAGGGCTTAGACCTATCTGATTCGTCGGACTACGAAGACGACGACGAGCAGAGTGAAGACCAGTATGACGATGCACAAGATCAAGACACTCGACAGAAACCGAAGCCGCAGAGCTCTTCCGGAAAGAAAACCCTAGACGAACTTGACGCGAAGCTCAAGGAACTCAAACTCAAATACCCTTCTCGAAACCCTAATTTGAAGAACGCCGTGAAGCTCTACCTCCATGTCGGGGGCAACACTCCCAAAGCTAAATGGGTTATTTCCGATAAGCTCACTTCTTATAAATTCGTCAAAAACGACGACGACGACGATGTTGATGAATCCGGCGGTGGAGGTGAGAATTATTGGGTTCTGAAAGTGGCTTCCAAGATTCGAGCTAGGGTTTCGACTGAGATGCAATTGAAGATGTTCGGTGATCAGAGACGGGTCGATTTCGTGTGGAATGGGGTCTGGGCGTTGAAGTTTTACGGCGATGAAGAGTATCGTAGTTTTGTGACGGAGTTTCAGGATTGTTTGTTTGAGAATGTGTATGGATTGAGGCCAACGGATGAGAACAAGGTTAAGGTTTACGGGAAGGAATTCCTAGGGTGGGCGAAACCGGAGGTTGCCGACGATTCGATGTGGGAGGATGCGGACGACGGAGTGTGGAAGAGTCCGTCGAAGTCGAATACACCGGTGCGGGCGAGTCATGATTTGTTGGAGGAGTTTGAGGAGGCTGCGACTGGGGGAGGGATTCAGAGCTTGGCTTTGGGGGCATTGGATAATAGTTTCTTAGTGAATGATTCAGGTGTCCAGGTCGTGAAGAATTTTAGCCATGGAATACACGGAAAAGGCGTGTACGTAAAGTTCGACAATGCCGGCCAGACGAGCAGTTCTAGTGCTGGAAAATTGGCCCAGAAAAAGGCACTCCTGATGAGAGGTGAGACTAATATGCTTCTTATGAGTCCATTGAAGGAAGGGAAGCCCCATGCGACTGGACTTCACCAGTTGGATATTGAGACGGGGAAGATTGTTACAGAATGGAAGTTTGAAAAGGATGGAACTGATGTTACTATGAGAGATATTACTAATGACGCAAAGGGGTCACAATTGGATCCTTCAGAGTCTACCTTCTTGGGGTTGGATGATAATAGGCTGTGTCAATGGGATATGCGTGATAAGAAAGGAATGGTTCAGAATATTGCGACTTCAAATTCGCCAGTATTGCAGTGGACGCAGGGGCATCAATTCTCGAGGGGGACGAATTTTCAGTGCTTTGCGACAGCGGGTGATGGCTCCATTGTTGTTGGATCGGTTGATGGGAAGATACGCTTGTATTCGAAGACTTCAATGAGGCAGGCAAAGACGGCTTTTCCGGGGCTTGGATCCACTATTACCCATGTTGATGTTACATATGATGGGAAATGGGTATTGGGCACCACTGACACTTATTTGATTCTTATCTGCACACTGTTTACTGACAAAGATGGTAAGATGAAGACTGGTTTTAGCGGTCGAATGGGCAATAAAATCCCAGCTCCGAGATTATTGAAGCTTACCCCTGTGGATTCACACATGGCTGGGACAGACAATAAGTTCCAAAGGGGTCAATTCTCTTGGGTAAGTTTGCTATTTTCTAACACAATTTACATTCTTTCTGTGATTATGTCTACTCCTTTTATTATTTTCTTGGTGATAGCATTTGTTGATATTCCAGTAGTTGTTTGACTCTTTGTGTGTTATTGTCACTTCAGGTTTTGAATTGGGTTGGTTTCAAGCTTTCAGTTTTTGAGATGGTGGGTAAATAGGTTGTATATACATTTGTATTTGTATGTTCTCTAGAATCTAGTATGTTTTCCCCTTTAATTGATTAGGAGGAAGAAACGAACAACTATAAACAACCTAAGTTGAGAGAAAGGAAAATAAGAGACCTTATTAGAGTTAAATGTATAAAAACAATGATTCAATTGTAATTAGTTTGTTTTTATATCTGGTAGATCAACTATAAATACAATCCACCCAATGAGAAGATTAATAGAGAAGTATAGGAAAAAAAAAGAGCCATCTTTATATGGTTTTTATAGATTTAAAAAAAACTTATGATAGAGTGCGTAGAGATGGCGTAAGGTAGGGGTTGGAGGGAAAGAGAATGACGAAGTGATATATTGATGTGATAAGTGACATGTATGATGAAGCTGACATGACAATTAGATCATTCGCAGGAGAAATAAGTAAATTTCTAATTACAGTAGGATTACACCAAGAATCGGTTTTGAGTCCTTATCTCAATGTATTAATTATGGATGAACTGACTAGAGATATTAAAGATGATGTTTCATGGTATATTATGTTTGCCGGTGATATTGTCTTAATGGATTAGACTAGGATTACACCAAGAATCGGTTTTGAGTCCTTATCTCAATGTATTAATTATGGATGAACTGACTAGAGATATTAAAGATGATGTTTCATGGTATATTATGTTTGCCGGTGATATTGTCTTAATGGATTAGACTAGGAGTAGAATTAACGCTAAGTTAAAAATGTGGGAAAAAGTTTTGAAGTCAAAGAAGAGTTTGACTTCTGAGTAAGTAGGAGCAAAATTGATTATATGAAATATATTTTTAGCAACAATAGAAGTTTTAATATTGAATAAGAAAAAATTCAAAACCATGAGATACCTAAAAGTGAATATTGTCGTTATATAAGTTCAGTTATTAACAAAGATAGAGAGATTACAGATGATATAACCGATAGAATCAAACTTGGTTGATTCAAGTGAAGTAGTGCTTTCAACGTTCTATGCAATCGATGGATACTTGTAAGATTAAAAAATAAATTTATAGGACAACTATTTGACCAATAATTCTATATGGGACAAAATGTTAGGATGCTGAGAAATGTCACACTAATGAGATGGGTGTCATTGAATAAGAATGTTATAGTTGATGTGTCGTAAAATTAAAAAAGATAAACTTACGAATAAAAAGATTCGTGGAATGGTAAGAGGTTGCACTAATTGAGGATAATTTGAAAAAATAGATTAAGGTGGTTTGGATATATACAACGTAGACCAGTTGACGCAGTAGTAAAGAAAAGTAATAAGATCATGTATAATAGAATCACTAGGGCTTCGTTCATTTAACGAGAAAGAAAAGAAAATTAAAAAAAATTATCATTTTATTTTTCTGCATGTGTATTAAGTTGTTTCAAGAAAATGGGAGTTTTAGTATAACACTTTTTCTTGTGGAAAATATTTTTTTATAAAACAAATCCTGTAAAAATTAGAAGATTATGCATCAATGGAAAGCTAAAACTGAATTTTCTATTAACTTTCTTGCAAACTAAATAGGTAACGGAAATTAATTCCTATATAATTTCCTTTTCCTTTCTTTTCCATCATTTCACTTTTCTTGCGACTCACTTTTTCGTGCGATTTTCTTGACAACTGAAATGAGCCTAGGGGGAGTGGTAAACCTAATTGATATATAATGTTGTATTAAGAAAATATATAAGCTTATTGAAACTAACTGATTTATTATAATGGCCCTTAATATAGTAGAATATCGCAAAAAGATTCATGTAATTGACCACAATTGATTGGGGCAAAAGCTTAGGTTGGTTTGGTTATTAACTGAAATATTGGTGTATATCTCACCTAATATTCCCACTCATACATGTTTACTCTATCTAACTTGAAAAAATGGAAATTAGTCAAAAAAATTAAGTTTTCGGCCAATAAAGAACTTGTTAAACCCAAAACAGAACTCCTATTATAAGGAGTACAGTGTACAGAGGAAGATTACTAACTGGGTACAAATTCTGAAATATTGGTTAGTTGTTTTTAGGGTAAAGAACGCATCAGTCTATTTCTTACCACAAGCCCTGGTTTTATAGAGATCGGAGAGTATAATTAGTGACTCTTTCTGCTTAAAGATAAAAGTTTCTCAAAATAGTGGACCCCCTCCCCTTGTAAGAAAGGGACTCCCAGACATTGAAATATCATTTTGTTAAGCTTAGGAATATGAAAATTCATACAATTTGAAAGCAGATGCCTTGGAAGTTCTACTTTGAAATAGGGATTTCAACTAGTTGCTGAATTTAATGGGGGTTGCAACCAAGTAAAAACTATCCGCAGATCCATCTATCCTGGCATATGGTCTGTCTCCCCACTCATTTTTGGCTTTTGATGTTTTCACTTGGAGGCAGTGGCAGAGCCTACGGTTTTGTATCAAGAGCATAGTTATCAAATCGAGAATCGAATCGTGAATCGAAATTACTTATTCTCGAATCGTGAATCGTATCGATTCGTGAATCGTACAGATTTGGTTATAATTTCTAAAATACAGCAAAAAATATATCTAAAATAGTTAAATATTAAAGATGCATCATAAATGTGAAAAAGTTTATCATAAATCAATAAAGAATTTGTTCGGAATAGTGAGCATATAGTGTAATAGGTAAGACGCTTGCATCTAGGGCAAGAGATGTGAGTCTGAGCTTTATCGCGATCAATGATCCTATATTACATTAGTAATTATGTTATGATTTATAACAATTCATAGACACATTTTTAGATTTGGAGGTATGCAATCCAAATCAATTAGCAATATGTGGAGAGATGATATAAAAATGAACAAGATGAATGAAATAGACACTGAGTAAAAATTATATAAAAATGAACGAAATGAATGAAATATACACTGGGTAAAAATTTAACTCGTGAAATCACCTCACACAACTTTGATACTAATCATATCATGTTGAAATTTATAGCTATCCAATCCAAAATCAATTACTGTTTGGTAGAGAAACATCTAGAATGTATAAATAAGGTTGAGTGACTTAAAAAAGTGACATGGGACAAGTCTCTATAATGTAAAATTATAAGTTAGAAGAAACAAGAACTCGAGACTTGCTTGGTATTAAATCGATTTCTTAATGTATCGAATCGAATCGTGTGATACGTATCGTGACTTATATTATTCTTGCTTTTGCTGATTGACCCCACCAATACGAATCAATTGCTAGATGTATCGAATTGAATCGTACAATATGTATCGTGAATCGTACGATTCTGATAACAAAGATCAAAAGAGGAAAGTTAAGCCAAAGTGACCTGTCCAGACTTGACCAAACCTAATCTTAAGCTCAAACTTTTACCGTTGGGTCGGCGGCTGTTTTTTTTCCCTTTCGCTTTTTAATGTTTTCCGTTATTTTTTATTATTAAGTTGATTTTTTGTTGTTTTAGTTTCTAAACATAAGGATCATTGATATGTATACAAACTACTAGACAAAAATTATAATAAATATTTCAGAACATGAACATTTGAAACATAAGAAATTCTATATATCTTTTCCTAAATTAATACACATGTCGACTAATTTATTGCGTCAAAATAGAAGTTTGAAGAAAAATATAAAATCATCTACCCAACTCTCTCAAACTTTTGAGAATAAAATCATAATTTAGGAAAAGATACAGGGTTGGGAATTAAATTAGAAAAGAGAGAAATAATATGATGCATAAGGGACTGGTTCTCTAGATGATATATATATATATATATATATATATATATATATAGTCAATTCATGAC
>JAOTRH010000020.1:1586610-1604534 GCA_034768845.1 Heliamphora exappendiculata | reverse complement strand
AAATCCAACACAATCAATTTTTTCAACCTGGTGACTGTGAAGGGTATCTAGCTTAACCAATAAATGAAAAAGAGGTAAAAATCCCGCATGTAGGTGTAAGTGCAACTCCCTGAAATAGTAGAGTAGTGAATTACTCTGTTCGAAGTAGTCCAGATTAGGACCCTACAAGACTTGAGCACATTGGAAAGCAAACCAAAGAGTGCATTAGTATAATACATTTATGTAAAATCCCTATACATCCTCTTGTAAATCCATTGATGTTAAGCTTAGAATTACGAGTCAATCTTTCAAATTTCTACAAAATTGAAAAGTTTAGTCAATATACAATTGAAACTCGCCATCATATTACAATCACAATGAATTAAATAGGTACCAAAATATTCATTTGGTTCAAAACAAAAAAAACTGATATTTTTATTTTATAATTCAAATAGAGCATAAGAAGACAATTAAAGTGCACTGAGGTTTGGCAAAGGGAAAGATGCCAAATGGTCTGAATGCCTCTCGATGGAGGATCTCTTCTTATCAAATAGAAAAGTATTACCATAATTTTATCCTACAATCACTCCTATTAATCAATCTCCATCAATTTTCCTAAATAATCTTACAATCATTCCTATCAATCAATCTCCCTAAATCAGCCTACAATCATTTTGTACCATACTTACAATACAATCAATCTCCCTAAATCAGTAATTACAATAATATTATAGCAAGATATTATAACTGACAAAAGAAATACATGGATTAATCATCAACCAAAAGATTCTTCCCTGAAGACCATGATCAATGGGAAAAGAAAATTGTTTCAGATGAATATTGCAGCCAGTGGCAAGAATTCCTGCAAAAAGTGGCAGTTCACAAATTCTGGAGAGGGAGAGGGAGAGGGAGAGAAGAGGGAGATAGCTCCACCCAATTCGTGTGGATTGTACGCCATTCTTATAGGTTAAATGTTTCAACTGTGGGGGTTTAAGTGTTTTTGGCAAAAGAGAGTTTTTTTGCTTGGAGTGGCTTAGGGATGACACCTGGACTGTTTCTTATTCCGGTTACCAGTTTTTCTGGCTGAACTGGCCTTCCTGTCTGTTTATTAAAACATTGAATTGATGTTGTCGGGTCAAGGTGGATTGGCTTGACGATCAAATTGGGAAGGACTGCAGGGGTAAAAGTGTAAGGATTATTGTACTTACTGTCAGTCTGAAATGTTTTCTAACACAAATCTTATGTGGGCAGGTTAATTTTAGCTCAGGACGTTATTTTACTGGCAACGACAAAGACATTGGCTCCCTTCTTCCATTTGATGCAGGCTTTGAGGTAAAACACTAATTGGAATGCTTTCGTCTGATGTTGCTCATCTAATTGTATAGAGAATGCTTGGTTAACCATGAATTAAGTAGTCTGTATCTGCCAACTTTTGATAGGACTGGTTTGTGGACTAATTCACTTTTTACTATGACTAATTAATATCCTTAATGCTTCGAGCTGGTAATTTGTGCATTTTCATTTTGATGTTTCGTTTGCATTAATAAGCAATAGTTAATGTCTATTGGTAATCGGTTTCTCTAATTTTGGGCAAAATAATGTCATCTGTGCTTGTTAAAGCAAACTAAACATCAAAATGAATCTCCTTAACAGCTGATATGTATTCTACTAGAGCTGGACGGGAGAGCTGATTTCTAATTATTCTTTTTTCTTTCTAGCTTTTGGTGAATAGAATAGCATCATAGAGAGTTCTTAGATGTTAACTCAACCATTTGGCCATGAATTTATCGCTTCCTTTATTGCAGGCTGTTGGAATTATTGCTGCTGTAGGCAATTCCGTGAAACACTTAAAAGTTGGCACTCCTGCTGCAGTCATGACTTATGGAAGTTATGCTGAATTCTCGGTGGTACACTATCTTGAAAAATGTCATTTCTAAAATTCTACAAGGTTTTCTCTTTTTCGCTCGTACTTCTCTTGGAGTATCCAATGGAGTCTCGATGAAAACTAATTGACTATCAGTTTATCATCATTTGATTTTGTTTTGTTTAACAGGTTCCCTCGAAGTATATCCTTCCTGTGGCAAGACCCGACCCAGAAGTTGTTGCCATGCTTACGTCTGGCCTAACAGCATCAATAGCTCTAGAAAAAGTTAGCTTCTTCATAAAATTGTCTTGTCCAATGTTTTGTATACCGTGTTATGTTTGAGCTGGAAATTACTGTCAATCTGTCATTAACAAACAGAACTTCAACTTTTCAGCATCGAAATCATTCTTCTAGATTTGGGTGCTATATTCTTTTATTTGTTCCACTTCATTCAAGCATCGCATCTGACCAACATGTTCTTCTTTTATGAACTTGTAGGCCGCACAAATGGATTCTGGAAAAGTAGTCCTTGTAACAGCTGCTGCAGGAGGAACTGGACAGTTTGCAGTCCAGGTTTATTTATGAAAATGAAAAATCTCTGTTAAGTTTGTTCGTAATTTTTTGTGATATATATATATATATATATATATATATATATATTTATGTATGTATGTAGACATGTTTGTGCATGGCCTCTCGCATTTGATTTGGACAGTTCCTTGGTGTTGCTATAACTGGGTGAGATATATATATGTACATGTATGAAGACATATTTGTGCATGGCCTCTCGCATTTGATTTGGACAGTTCCTTGGTGTTGTTATAACTGGGTGAGAGATATCCAACCAGAAAGCGGTTGAATACCATAAAGGTTATGCATTTAAGACTTTGATAAATTCCGCTGACTGCAATTTGAAATGTCTGATCAGCAATCTGGTTGTCGTTTAAAGTTTGTAAAATATGCTTTCTATGGCACCAAGAAGAGCAACGTAACTGAATTGAGAATGAGAGGCAGTGTCTTAGTACCTTCAAAGGGGGCCGGTGAGGAGGATTGCTCAGCTCAACAGGTAAACCTTTGATTTCTCCACTGATGGTCAAAATCTGCTCGTGGTAGAAAAGGGATGTGGGTTTCAGAGGTCCATTGGTTTTTTGTTCTCGAAGATTGCATGGTTGGCTGAAAGGTTGGGGACTCCCTCTGTGCTCTCTGGAGAGGGGCCGACGACATGGGGAAGAGGAAGATCGGAGCCAGTGACGTGTTAGAGTAAATCTAATCGGGCTAGAAACTTTACGGAGGTCCTGGTAGTTGATGTTTGGTAGAGATTACATTCTTGAATCTCAATATGAGAATGGGTGGGATGACTTTGCTAAGGTGGTGTTAGATGTTGACACTTAGTGAACACATCAAGATACTTTTTGAACCCTCCGAATACATGCAACTTCATTTTTTTAAGAAATCTCAATGAAAGGGAATTGATTGAAATGTCGTATGTGCTCACTAATCTCAATAATTGTTCCTTGAGAGGTGACGAGAGGGATAAAAGAGTTTGGTCTCTCCATTCCACGCGTGTCTTTCTCTTGCAAATCCTTTTTTGATAAAATCATTGATAATCCGGGTGTTGTTTATTTTCCTCATCATAAGGAAATTTGGTAAGTGGTAGGGTATCTTAAAGTGATATGTGATCTTTGGCTCATAGGAGTCTCATGACTCATGATATCTTGCAGAAGAGGATACCAAATAGCTATCTTTGCCCTTAGTGGTGTGTCATGTGCAGAAAAGAGGATTAATTCTTGGATCATTTATTTTTGCATTGTTCATTGGTCTTGTCTCATTGGAACTGGTTATTTCATATGGTGGAGTCTTGTTGGGTTACACTGGCAAGTTGCTTACAAATGATCTCGATTGATTATAGGGGTTTTAGACCAAATAAGAAGGCAAAAGTTTTGTGGAATTTGTGAGTGTGGTGCAATCCCAAGAGGGAGTGTGAATTGGGTTTTTTAAATAATTTTTGCAAAATATTTCAATTACAAAAGACAACGGATATTAATCCAATTTTATTCACAATGTATTTAATATAAAAGATGAACAATAATAAATTAAACAATTGTGAAAGTAAGGAGTTTTAAGGGAAGTGAGAACAAAATTAAGATTTTTACAAGGTTCGGTGCTACGGCTTACGTCCTTACCTCAAGAACACTGCTTTGAGAATTTCATTAATCCCTCCTTAAGGCAGAGATGCCTCTCTCCTTCACCAGGCAGAGAAGCTCTTATACCAAGAGCGCCCTAGCTCTTCAAACCCAAGTGAATCCCCTCACTTGAACAAGGTTAAGCTCTAGCCTCAATTACAATACGAATGAAGTAGAAAGCGTACAAATAAAAGCTCCCTTAATGAGCAAATGAATACAAACTATAGCACACTAGTTCACTTTCAAAGATATATCACTTGAAGTTCAAAGAGAATTCTAGGATTTTTCTCTCAAGAATAAACAAGAGAATAAAAGATTTTTGGAGCACAAAATGAAAGCACAAGAGAGAATAGAATGGAAGGCTTGTTGATGCCTTTGACAGTCCTCAAAGGATGTATTTATAGGCCAAAAAGTTGAACTAGCCGTTGGGCTAAATAAGGAATTCTTAAACTAGCCGTTGCAGTCTAAATTTAAAAATTTGTCAACTTAGTTGACTGACTTGGGAAGTTCGGTCGACTGAACTGCCTTTCCATCGAATTTTTTTTTGGCAGGACACTTCAGTCGACTGACTATGCTTCCTCAGTCGACTGACCTGTGAAAAATTAGATTTCTCATTTTTGAAAAAAATTTTAGGCTCTTAAAGAATATCATTGTGATTTTTATGAAATTCAAAAAACTTATGGTCCATCTAGATCTTCCTATGAGCTTCAAACAATTTACTTTTGAGCTTACATAGCTCCTAATTTTAATAAATTTAAAATTTAATCAACTTTTGTCTTCACTTGCTTCATCCTTCATGGCTTCTAGGTTTCATCTATAATTTCTCATGAATTTCCTTCACTTGCTTCATGCTTCATGGCTTCTAAGTTTCATCCATAATTTCTCATGAATTTCCTGTACACAAGCTCATTTGCACAATTAAATACTTAAGTTTGTTATCATTAAAACAGATGTTGGAACCTTGTTAGGCCAACAAAATTGTGTCATCTTAATTTTTTGGGCTATTTAGTTAGAATGAAATGCTAGGATCTTTGAGGATAAGAACGCAGATGTCACCTCTATATAGGATAGAGCATGTTATTTATCATCCTTTTGGGCTTTAGTTTCTCCGCCTTTTAAGAGCATTCATTTGTTTTTGATATCTAGGGATTGAAGGGCATTGCGTGATTTATTGTAATTTTCCATTGGTTTTTTTGTTTTGTTATCTTGTTGGACTTCTCTTATCTTCTGTTATTGTGCTAATCTATTTTAATCAATACATGTTCTTGTTGGTTATAGAAAAAAAAACAATGCTTTGCATTTTTTAAAACAGGACCTGTGCACACTAAATATGTTTTGGAGTATTTGCATATCTTTCATTACCATTGAATAAATATATAAAATATAATTTTTTTAATGTTTCATAGTACCTTGCATTTTTTGAAAATCGATGTGTTGTTTTTTTGGGTTGTAGGGTTGGAGTTGAATTCCTTTGTTCAATGTCTTTAAACTGGTTTCTTCCTAGGGATACAGTTAAAGGTCTTTACATTCTCACATAAAGGAAAACAGATAAATAGAAAAATATTGAAGAGGTAAACCGTGGTACTCACTGCCTTTATTTCACTGTTCATGATACGGATTATAGAGGACATAAAGGATCAACTTTTAGATTTATTAATTATTGTATTACATTATTTTATGTCTTGTTTCCTGTTCATTTAGGATTCTAATTATTCTGATTATCTCTTAATGAGATTTTATTTTATTTCAATTTAAATTGGGATTTTATTTAATTTTTAAAATTAGGGTTTTAGGTTTATAAATAAGATGTCCTCTTAATGTATTATTTAAAGTTGATTAATAAAAAGCTAAGTTTATGGCTGTGGCCTTATGTTAGTACCGTGACCCTTTTGCACTACCCTCTGATTTCTTTCTCTCCACGTGCTGCATCATTTTATCGGAGCATAAGCTCGAGGTTTATATCTTTTGCTCTTCCATTCTATGTATCTATCACTGTCATCACTTTGTTCAAGCCCACTATACGCAAACAACCAAACCCTAGCCCTTCATCATCATGAACCTATTTCACTTGTTGCGATAGTCGATGCTACTTTTTTGACTGAAACCCTTGTTGAACGACTTCTCTCCATCGGGGCGCAACCATGGCCATCTAAACAGCTTTGTTGGAACCCTACCACTCTCTCTCTCTCTCTCTCTCTCTCTCTCTCTCTCTCTTCCTCTGTCTTATTCCCTAGCCGAATCTTTTCGCTCCAGTCACAACCACTGCTGGCATTGTACCATCTCCACGATAGATAGTTGCATCCACCCAAAATTGTTGCCAGCCGGCCCAGTCGCATCGCACCACCTTCGATCAGCGTCGCAATCAACGAAGATTTGTTGCCAACCAAACTTTGTTGCCAACAAACCTCTGCTGCTCTACCACAGCTAAGCTCCATCACAACCATTGCAATCCCTTCGGCACCACCGTAGGCCATCAATGCATCATTACCACTGTCACTGTCATCGACCATAACTAAGGTCGGTGCTTTCGAAATTTGGGCTCTACTTTCTCTCTCTTCCTTCCCTCTTTCTCTCCCCTCTCTATTAACGTAAAATGATACACACATTAGCTAATAGGCCACCAGGTGGTACATCATAGGCACATTGGGAACGTAGATAATTGTAACCGTACACATAGAATGACAACAATGGAATGGCAATCCTCTGGCTTTATTTGTAAAGTTTCTATTCCTTAAAATGAAAACCCTTGTCGAACCCTAGCTCTCATTTTATTTCGTTGGTGTTGAAAACTTTACTTAGGTGTTCAATCCATGTTTTGTTGATCGTATTAACAACTTCGCATTCACAATATTTGATTATTTGACATGACAATATTTAATATTTCAGTTGAATAGTAGAATATGAATTTAGGGTTTGAAGAAAGAAAAAGAGATATGAGAGAAGAAAAGAGATTAAAAGAAAGAGTTTAAGAGAAGTTAATTGGTCTCCTTCACCCACACATACTTATATATTATTAGGTCAAAGATAATTACAAGAATGCTATTAAGAAAATAAAATAAATAGAAAAGAATAACTCTTAACACTCGCCCTCAAGCTGGACCATAAATATCAAACATGCCCATCTTAATAACGATGAAAGGTAGAACGTGGTTGCAACTTCATAAGAATATCACCCAATTGGTCTTCTGATCGGATATAAGGAGTGGCAATCTGTTTATGCAATAATAAATTCCGAATGAAGTGAGAATCAACTACAATATGCTTAGTGCGCTCATGGAATACTAAATTATTAGCAATGAAAATATCGGCTTGATAATCACAAAACATTTGCATAGGAAGAGTAGAAACGTCAAAATCCCGAAGAAGAGAACAAACCTACAACATTTCAGAGGCGATATGAGCTATAACCTGAGATTTGGTCTCAGCACTAGAACGAGCCACCACACTTGTGCCAAGTAACTAAATTGCCACCAACTAGGGTACAATAGACAGACGTAGATCATCTATTAGAGTGGCTATTGGCCCAGTCAACATCACTAAACCTGGTGACAGTTAAAGAATCAGATGGTTGATAAAGCAAGCCATGGCCTGGGACACTCTTTAAATAGCGTAAGATACGACAGACAGCCTCAAAATGTGGTTGACGAGGAGTATGCATAAATTGGCTCACAACACCAATTACATAAGTAATGTCCAGGCAATCAACAGTGAGATAGATTAACTTGCCAACAAGGCGTTGATATCGACTAGTATCATTAAAAATATCATCCTGTTCAGTATCAAGTTTAACAGTAAAGTCTATGAGAGTATCAACGGGTTGAGCACCAATAAGGCCAGTCTTAGAAAGAAGATCAAGCACGTATTTTCGTTGAGAAAGAGAAATGCCCTTAGAAGAATGAGCAACCTCAATCCCAAGAAAATAGCGAAGAGCACCCAAGTCTTTAGTATAAAATTGTGTGGTTAGGTGATTTTTTCGATCAAGAATGCCAGCAACATTATCACCCGAAAGAAGAATATCATCAACTTATACAATCAACACAATAGTGCCTCCAGAAGAGTGACGAATAAAGACAGAGTGATTAGATGTAGAATGTTGGAAGCCATAGATAAGTACAACCGAACTGAACCGATCAAACCAAGCACAAGGGGATTGTTTTAAACCATAAGTGCCTTATGTAAACGACACACAAGATGAGCAATACCAGCAACACTATAGCCAGGCAGTTGGTTCAATTATACTTCTTCCTGAAGGTTACTATGAAGAAAGACATTTTTAATGTTAAGTTGATATAAAGGTTAAGAACGACTAACCGCAATAGTGAGAAGAATGCGAATGGAGTTAAGACGAGCCACGTGAGAAAAAGTTTCTATGTAATCAACACCGTAGGTCTGCGTGTTTCCCTTAGTAATTAAACGAGCCTTAAGGCGCTCAACAGACCCATCAAGAAGGTATTTCACGGTGTATACCTGGCGACAACCCACGGCTAAGTTCCTTTGTGGAAGAGAAGTAAGCTCTCAAGTTTGATTCTAATGAAGAGCTCTCATTTTCTCATCTATAACATCTTTCTATCAAGACATTGACATGGCCTGTTTATAGGATGAAGGAACAGAAATAGACAACAAGGTAAAAGCAAAGGAATAGAGACAATGAGAAAGACGATCATAGGATAGAAAATTAGCAATAGGATGTTGAGTACATGCACGCTTACCACGACGCAGGGCAATAGGCAAGTCAGAAGAGTCGGATGGAAGGGGTAAATACGCAGATGCCTCAGCCAGAGAAGATGACGAATTCGAGCAATAAGGAACAACCTGTTGAGCACTAGATCGCAGATATACCTGCAAATGAGAAGTAGGTAAAGAGGAAAGAGAGGGCATAGAAATAGGTAAAGGTAGAGTAGTAGAAGAAATACTTCACCTTACGACATTATATGAGATTAGACGACAATGGAAAGATTGGAGGAAACAAAGAAATGTGTTGATTCGAAAAAGGTGACATCAGCACTAACAAAATACTGGTGGGTCTTGGGGTGATAACAACGATAACCTTTTTGAGTATGAGAGTGACTAAGAAAACACACTTTTGAGCCCGATGGGACAATTTATCACGACCGAGATCAAGAACATGTACAAATGCAGTACAACAAAAAACCTGAGGAGTGAGAGGAGAGGGCGAGGAGGTTGGATATAATAAGAAAAAAGGAGATTGACCATTGAGAGCAACAAAAGGCATGTGATTAATAAGGAAACAATCAGTAAGAACAGCATCACCCAAAAACTGTTTTGGTACTATAGTGTGAAATAATAAGGTACGAGCAACATCTAACAAGTGATGATGTTTGCGTTCAGCAACGTCCAGGAATCTAAATAACGGCTGTTACGTAACGGATCGGCCGTTACGTAACGGTATCTTGAAGGGCCGATTCCGTTACGATGGATGGTATCGGTTGCACAGAGACTCCCCACTGTATCGACCGTTACTACCGTTACGTAATGGGTAATAGTGGTGTATCGGCATATAACGGTTGCTACACACGTTACGGGGCCCCCTCTCAACAGCAACAACTGCGAGAACTCACCTTTTTTCTTTTGCTTTTGTCTTCTTTGAACGTTTTTCTACTTTCCTGAACATCTTTAGTTTCTTTCGAACGTCTTTCGCTCTTCGAATCTAGGGTTCCAGCGTCGTTCAGATCTAGGGTCCTAGGCTTCTAGCATCGATTTGGATTGCCGATCGTGCTGTTGGAGTTTGATTGGAGTCGAGGTTGCGATTTGGGTGTTGCCGAGGTTGCGATTTGGGATTCGAGTGTTGTTCAAATGATCGAATTGGGATTTTGGGTGAATTCGGTGGTGTTCAAAGCCGCGCGTTGAAGTCGAAGTCGTAGAGTATTGGAGAAAAGGAGAAGTCGTGGACGACGTGGAGTATTGGGTGATTTCGGTTCGGTGGTGTTTGGCCACCACTTTCCTTTCTTATTTTTTGTAATTTGTAAGTCTTTCTATCATTTTAATTGGTATGTAGATTTTTATTATAATTTTTATTTATATCTTTATCTTGTTTTTTTAATTTATTGTCTTATAATTTATTATTATTATTATTGTATGTAACATTTAAATTATGTATATACCTTACCTCCTTTATATTATATATAAAGTAAAAGTAATATAAATATTTATTATTTAGTATAATATTTTTTATTTAAGTTGAATTATTTATGATTTGATTATATAATTTAATATTGTTATTGTAAGATGATAAATGTTATTATATAATTTATATGTAGTATTGTAGTTAGTTGTAATATAAATATTTATTATTTAGTATAATATTTTTTTTATTAAAGTTGAATTATTCATGATTTGATTATATAATATATAGTATAATATTTTAATATTATACAATAGTTTAATAATATTAAAATTTTAATATTGTTATTATATAATTTATATGTCGTATTGTAGTTTCTTGTAAATATAAATATTTATTATTTAGTATAATATTTTTTTTATTTAAGTTGAATTATTCATGATTTGTTTATATAATATATAGTATAATATTTTAATATTATATAATAGTTTAATAATATTAAAATTTTAATATTGTTATTGTATAATTTATAAGTAGTATTGTAGCTACTTGTATTGTAATATTACTTTAATAACTTTATGATACGTAAAAATCATAAAATAATATTATCATTATTATATGCCCTTTTTTTGAATTTTATGTAGCTAATTTAACATATAAAATATTAACGCAGAGTGAATAAAATCACAATGGCACGTGAAAATTCAAGAGCATAACCTAGTGACGATACTGATGGAACTTTGCAGATCCAGTGCCAAAGAATAGGTATAAACTGTATTGCAAATTATGTGGAAGGTTGGTTACTGGAAGAATAACTATATTAAAGCAACACTCGGCTCATCTGACGTGACAAATTAAACTGTGCCTAAATGTGTCTGCAGAAATCAGAGAAGAAATAATGAGACACCTCCGAGGCCAGAAGGATAAACAAATTGACAAAAAGAAGCAAAGTGAAAAATTAGCTACACAAATTAGAGCTTCTCAACGACAGTATGGTGATGGGTGGTGGTGGTGATGATGATGATGATGATGATGATGAATGTGGTAGAGGAGGTATTAATATTTCTAGTCATGATGAAGATCCTGAAATGATTATGGCAAGGCGAGAAAGTGTAAAAGAGTATAAAAAGCGAGAGAAAAGACAGAGGTTTGCAGCACATTCTAGGCAGAGATATAATACAGGAAGTAGTAGCAAGACAGGTCCACAGGAGCATTAAGTTCGCCAAGATTAGGGCATCGATCTGTTAGTGTTCGAGAAAGTAGTAGTGCTGGTGACAGACAGAAGTGGGTAAATCCAAACACACCAGAAGAGAGATTAGCTGCAATGGATCCGATATTACATCGAGGTAAAGAAAAGCAACAAAAACTGCCTACAAAAGTTATAAAGACTTTGAGGACAAAATTAGGCAGGACAGTTAGTTAATTCCTCATCTATGGTCGGCATTCAGTCAATGCAATTCTCAATCCTTGGTTTAAACCAATGTTGGATGTTGCCAAAGAAGTGAGACCAAATGTGGAACTCCCTACTCCATATGAGGTAACTGAAGTTTACTTACCTAGGGAGTATAACTTAATCAAAAAATGGATTGAGTCCCACAAGCCTGTTTGGGAGGAGAGGCGTGACAATAGTGTGTGATGAATAGACAAAGCCTACTAGGAAGCACATAATTAATTTATTAGTTTACAGCAATCGAGGAACAATTTTTCACAAGTCCATTGATGCCACATATGTGCCTCGCAAGACATCAGAATACTATTTGAGCTTACTCGATAAAGTTGTTGATGAGATTGGAGAAAAATGTGGTACAAGTTGTGACGGTTAACGAAGCCGCTTTGAAGCTTGCAGGAAAAAACTTATGGAGAATAGGCTGCATCTGTATTGGGCAGCTTGTGCAGCTGATTGCATTGATCTCATATTGGAGGATATTGGCAAGAAAAATAGTTTGGCAAAAGTGTTAGATGAAGCCAAAGAAATCACTAGCTTCATCTACCAATGATAGGGAGTTGCTACGCCTTGCCATCACGCGCTTTGCTATAAATTTCATTACATTAGAAAGCCTTGTCAGACATAAGGGTGGTTTGCAAGAGATGTTCCATTCTAATGAGTAGAGAAATTCTAAATGGGACAGAGACAGACATAAAAAAAAAGATGTGAAATGCAAAAGAAAGTGATGGATAAGGACTTCTAGATTAAAACCAATGAAATTTTGAAAGTGCAAGAATCCCTTGTTGAGATACTTTGACTGATAGATGGCGATGAGAAACCTACTGTAGGTTTTATTTATGAAGCAATAGATAGGGCAAAGCTCGCCATTCAAAAGAATTGTCAGTACTACAAGAATTATTGAAAAATAATTGATAAAAGATGAAATTTTCAACTGCATCGCGACTTGCATGCAGCTGGTGAGTTAACTTAAATATTTACAATAACTACTTGAAAATTGAAATGTCATTGATATTTGAATCATTTGATTTGAAAGGCTATTTTCTCAATCCACAATTCCAATATGGGGAAGGTCTTTCCAACCACACAGAAGTTATGAACGATGTCAAAAATATTATACAAAGGTTGGAGCCTGACATTGACAATCAAATTAGAGCTATAAATCAAGTAAGTTAATTACTTAATTATCATATTAAATCAAGTAATAAATAATAATAATAAGTGATATTTTGGTAATAATACTAATGGCATTGTTGGCAATATTTATAGATTTTGTAGTTTCGAGATAAACAAGATTCTTTTGGTACGGTAATTGCCCAGCGAGCCATGCATCATACAAATCCTGGTAATATAATAATGCAAGTTATGCAACAGTAGTTCGTCATTATAAATTAACTTTTATATTTATCAATTTCTTATTATTACTAATATGCATATTTTTTTATTTTAATTTTTTGTTAATGTAGCTGAATGGTAGATCTACTATGGTACATCTGCTCTTGAAATTCAAAAAATTGCTGTAAAAGTGTTGAGCCAAACTACATCGGCCTCTAATTGTAAGCGTAATTGGAGTACTTTCGGTCTCATCCACACTAAGACAAGAAATCGGTTGAAATACATGAAGTTAAACAAAAATGTCTATGTGTATTACAGCATGCGACTGAAAATCAGACATGCTATAAGGAGTCGTCAAAATGAAATAGATGATTATTTCAATCCAATCAATCTTGATTACATCTTTGAAGAAGATGATCTACTTGCTCCATGGTTACAAGAGAGAGAACAACCAATATTAGATGGGCAAGATGATTCTGATTGGTTAAACCTTGATGATGATGATGATGATCATGATGATGTAACCAACCGAGCATCAACTAAACACAATAGCCCTTTTGCAGGTGGCGACGGTGGTTTGAGTCCACTTAGTAGCAGCCATATTGATACCAACTCACTCCCTGATGGAGGCAATGTTGATGATAGGCAACATGAAGGCGAACCCTCTGAATATAGGCATACTGATACCGATAGAGGCAATTCACTTTTTCGTGGAGAACCTGGGATGCATGACTTTCGTGATGATGAGGAAATTGGAGATGATACTCATTTGATGCACTACCTAAGGCACAGGCATCGATCATCAGGCGAGGCACGTGACAATTATGATGATCATGTTATGCACCAATTTGGAGGGCAACCTCACCATTACCCACGAGGACAACGACCACATCTCATGTACCCTCACGGCCCTCAAGGGTCTCAACCTTTATATTATCCTCCGCTACCCCTTCTCTACTACCATCCACCTCCTGTAGCTTATCATCAACCACCTATGGCTTACTATCCTCAATATGATACGTCACAGTACGGTTATGAATTATTGGGGCCGCCCATTCCTTATGGTTATGCTTGTCAATCTCCTGAATCTTCAAGTAGTGGCAACATGATGGATGCTGGAGGTAGAACCTCTAGCTACCGCCAAAGACGACAACCCTGCCAACAAGTTTATGATGATGATGATGATTACGACATTTATGAACCACGCCATTCTTTTTGAATGTGAAAAGTGTCATTTTCTTTACTTAAATAAAAACTAAATGAATATTAGTATGTAATTTTTAAAATGATATCTTGTTAGTAATAGTAATATGTTAAAATGTTAAATTGTTATTTGTTAGTATATAATTATATTAGAATTTTAAAGCATGCAACATGCATGGCATTGACATTATCACAATCAATATTATTTGTTTGCTTGTCTTTGTTATAAAAAAACTATCAATTATATTAGTATTTATAATATCCTAGATATTTAGTGAAATTCTTTTACCATACAACAATATCGTTTTTATTTTTATTTTAAAAACAATATAAATTCTAGAAAATATGTTTTATTGTCTCCAAATATTCAATTTGTAGTAAATAAAATTAGAATATGTGTATCAATGAGTTTTATGCTATTTGCTAGCACTTGAAAAAAATTTACGTCCGCAACGTCTGATTCCCATTACAGGTTGACCGATACGCCCAATATCTGTTACGCGCGACCATGACCGTTTCGCCAGCCGATACTGCGATTTAAAACCTTGCCCTGTAGGAATAGACCGAAATGTCGCAACTCCTTTCTGATACTCCTCACGGACAAAATAGCAGTCAACCTCAATATGCTTCGCCCTCTTATGAAATACTGGATTTATAGCTATATAAATAACCGAGGTATTATCAACCCAGAGTCTAACAGATCCTATAAGAGAGAAGTGTAACTCTGTCAAAATTTGCTGAAGCCACATAATATCAGCAGTTGCTAATGCAATAGCCCGATATTCGGCCTCAGCGCTAAACCTGGAAACCACAGTCTGCTTTTTACTCTTCCAAGAAACCAAATTTCCACCAACAAATACAGAGTAACCGGATGTGGATCTCCTGTCAAATGTGCATCCAGCCCAATCAGCATCAATGTACCATTCCATTCCCTTACATGGATTAGACAAAGTTGGATTCCCTTACAGAAGTATGTCAATGATCAGAAAACTAGATTCCCTTACATGGATTTTTGTGTAAGTGCCGAAGGATGCATAACACCGCCTGTCAACGGGGAACACGTGGATTAGACAAAAACTGACTCACTACACTCACTAGATAAGCAATATCTGGATGAGTCATCGTAATAAGATAATTAAGCTACCCCACTGTACGTCGATACTGCTCAGGGTCTGAAAGAATCGCTCCTTCTTTCGGCTCAAACTTGACATTAGATTCCATAGGCGAGTCCACTCCTTTAGCACTTATATATCTTACTTGCTCCAGAATGTCAAGAACATACTTCCGCGAAGAAATGAGTCTTTCTTATTCCTGGTTACTTCAATGCCTAGAAAATACTGAAATTCACCAAAATCTTTTGTCTAAAACTTGGTACCCAGGAACGATTTAAGCTCAGCAATCCCTCCACTGTCACTACCAGTAATAACATTGTCATCCACATATACGACAAGTAATTGCAACTCTCTGACGTATGCCGAAAGAATACCGTATGATTCTTTGCTGACTGCCAAAGGCCAAACTCCTGTACTACTGAGCTGAAATGGCCAAACCAGGTCCTGGGAGATTGTTTCAAACCATATAATGAACGCCTTAAACAACAGACATGATTAGGAAACCCCCCTGAGCAACAAAACCGAGCGATTGCTCCATATAAACCTCTTCCTCCAAATCACCCTGAAGAAAAGCATTTTTCACATCTAGTTGATACAAAGGTCACTGATGTGATGCAGCCAAAGATAAGAACAAACGAACTGAGACCATCTTCGCAACAAGAGAGAAAGCATCAAAGTAGTCAAGGTCATAGGTCTGAATATAGCCCTTTGCCACTAAACGGACTTTTAATCGCTAAAGAGTACCATCAGAATGAAACTTGACAGCATAGACCTACTTACACCCGATAGTTGTCTTCCTAGGAGGAAGACTCACCAAGTCCCACGCATGATAGAGCAAGGCAAAGTATGCTGATCAAGTGTAGTAATATCCTTCTGAACAGTAACTTGCAAATCGCGATATGATGTAGTATACAATGGATGATCTCGACAACTACGATAAGACTTGCGTAAAGCAATAGGAGGATCACTTACCTGGGCAGAGGCTGGATCCAGCTGAGAAGATACTGACTCGAGTAGATGAGAGGTGGTGGGGCCCGGTGAAGACGATTATGAGGAAGATGAGATCATAGGTGCCTCTGGAATAGCAGAGAAGACTCCTCGGGAATATCAACCGGAGAACTGGTAACTGGAGAAGGTGCCACTGGAAAATTAGTGGAGGAATGATACATCAAAATACGATCTAAACCATCATCAACAGTGGAGAAAGGTATAGTTGCCGAGCCATATAACGAATCAGACTCAACAAACACCTCATCTCAAGATACTATAAACCGTCGCAATTCCGGACTGTAACACTGATATCCTTTCTGTGTCGTACGATATCCCATGAAAGCACACTTTAGTGCTCGAGCATCCAACTTGGTCACATTCTACTTGGAGTGTCTAGGCATGACGTCTGGTGAATAATCCCATATGTACGCAGGCATGTACCCAACACTCCATCAATGTACTCACCTCCATTATCACTACGTAGGATTTGAATAGTTTTGCTAAATTGAGTTTGGACTTCATTACAAAATGTAGTGAACAAAGTAGATAATTCACATCGCTTCTTCATAAGATAGAGATAAGTAATCCGAGAATAGTCATCAATAAAAGTTACGAAATACTGAAATCCAAATAAAGATGTAACAGGACACGGACCCCAGATATCTGAATGGATTAAAGAGAAATGACTCATTGTCATTATTATTTCTGGACACATATGGCACACATAAGTGCTTAGTAAATTGACATGACTCGCATTCTAACTGTGTAACCTGACTTAAACTGAGGCATAATTTCTTCAGACTTGGCAAAGAGGGATGGCCCAACTGACAATGTATATCCAAAATCTGAGACCATTGCCCGAAGCATGCAACATACAAAGTCTCATCCATCACATATAGGCCACCTACCACCCGTCCTCTACTGATAGTATTTCTCGAAATTAGATACCAAAAAATACAATGATCAGGAAAGAATGTTACCGAGTAATTCAAATCCTTTGTAATACGACTCACAGATAGCAGGTTAAATGGATTAGCAAGAGTATGTAAAACATTAGAAAGTGTAAGTGATGGAGATAAAGTAGTTACTCCTTATCCTTTCACCTCCAAGGTTTCTCCATTGGCAACAATAACCCCACTGTGTCCAAGGGACAACTTATAAGATGAAAAAGTACATGTGGAGTGGGTCATATGTGTAGATGCACCCGAGTCTATCGCTCACAATTTGGGGGTGGCCATACACGCAGCTGGGTTACCTACAACTGTGGCTGATGAAGTATCGGCTATATTCCCAATCCTCATCTGGATGAACTGATCATATTCTTCTTGAGTCATATCTATAGTTCTCCTCTTAGAAGAAGAGAGGATGTAGGACGCCCATGTAACTTCCAACACGAGCTCTGTAAATATCTCTGCTCTCCATAATAGTAGCAGGACCTGGTGTCCCGTCCACTTTTAACTCTGCCTCGTCCTCCATCACAGCTTCTACATCCTCGGCCCCCATCACCTCGGCGCCTATCACAACCTTTACCACGAAAACCACCTTTATCTCCTCCACGAAATGCACCTAGGGTTGTATGATCACACTGGTCAGTAGCAATAACACGAGGCTCTTCTATACTAATTGCTTTGCTCATTTTTTGGAAGGCCTTAGATAAGAATGGAATGTCGGACCTAGCCAGAATCAGAGAACGTGCTAAGTCAAGTTGCTAGTTGTGATATCTCGAAAATAT
>JAOTRH010000020.1:1555750-1586510 GCA_034768845.1 Heliamphora exappendiculata | reverse complement strand
ATCTACAAGCTCCCAGACCTGATTAGAGTACATGGACTCTATCTTAGATTCCATAGCCTTTTGCCATAATTCTGCATGCTTGCCTTGTAGTGCTTCATTATAGTTTATGGGTTCGGTATCAGGTTCTTTGGGATCTTGTCATAAGACTCTCCCAAGAACATGAACCTCTCGGGTTTACGAACAACCCTCCCACTACGACGAAGCTCCTGCTGTGTACTTATGATAGGTGGTATATCATTCCGTTCATTAGGTATGTTTTTCGGTTGTACCAAATTTTCACTCTTCACCTCTTCAAGAACAACTTGCGACCGGGATTTGTGATTTATTACATAATCTTCTTCCAAAAATCTTGCATTTGTGCTAACAAATACCTTATGACTCTTAGGATCATAAAATAAATCACCTTTAGTTCCTTTAGGGTATCTTACAAAGAAATAGACATTTGCCTTTAGTTCCACCGTACTTGCATCTTCCACCGTAACCCCATATCTGGAAGTGTTTAAGACTTGGTTTACGTCCAATCTATAACTCCAAAGGGGATCCGAGAAATTCCTTAGTAGGCACTGAGTTCAGAATATATGCCTCCGTTTCTAATGCATACCCCCAAAACAAATGTGGTAAATCTGAATAACACATCATGCACCTCACCATCTCCTTAAGAGACCTATTCCTCCTTTCTGCTACACCATTTTGCTGAGGCATACCTGGTGCAGATAACTGGGATGTTATCCCATGTTCTGATAAGTAGTTTCTAAACTCTCCAGAGAGGTATTCACCTCCACAATCAGATTGTAGGATTTTGATACTTTTACCTGTTTGCTTCTCCGCTTCCGCCTTAAACACTTTGAATTTTTTAAAGGTTTCAAACTTGCAATGAAGCAGGTAAACATATCCATACCTAGAGTAATCGTCAATAAAAGTGACGAAATACTCATACCTATCTCTTGCCTTGATGTTCATGGGACCACATAAATCAGAGTGAACCAATCCCAATACTTATTTGGCTCTAAGTTGCTTGGCTATAAATGGCCTCTTGGTCATCTTACCTTCTAAATAGAATTCGCAGACTGAAAGTGCTTCCACTTCTAATGAACCTAAAGGTCCATTTTCAATCAGTCTTTGTATCATTTTTAGATTAACATGACCCAAATGAAGATGCCAAAATAGCATTTGGTTCAAGGAGAAAACTTTCTTTTTAAGTGATAAATATATAAATTATACACCTCATTATTTTTATCAGTAGAAATAATAGGGTGTAAAATATAAAGAGTATTTTTCAATGTACCACGACAGATAAATTATTTTTCAACCATAATACTGCATGAAAGCTTATTAAAAGATATAGAATATCCATCATTCCTCAAATAGGAAACCAAAACTAAGTTCCGCCTGATTTGGGGTACATATAAAATATTTTTCAAGATTAAACATTTATTTATACTGAAATAAAGAACTACTTCTCCCTCTGTAACAGCAGACACTTGGGAATTATTCCCCATCTGAAGGTAGAGCTCGTCTTCTCTAAGCTGCTTGGTTACCTAAAACTCATGTAAAGAATTACAGACATGATTAGTGGCTCCCGTATTTGCACACCATGTTTTCGTGATACAACCGCTAAACATGATTCAACTACTAGAGAAAATAAAACAGCTGCAGCTTTCTTGTTCTTCCGGTCAGGACAATCCATCTTCTAGTGTCCCGGTTTCTGAAAAAAATACCAATTACCCTTAGGCACCTTTACCTTTGCCTTGGTAAATGATGGCTTAGCCTTGCCAACCATCCTTGCATTTTCCTGTTGCTGCCCTTTCTTATTCTTCTTGCCACCTCTTGGGCTGCCATTTTTTCTTCTTCTTGCCACCTCTTGGCCTAGAAGTAGAAGTCTTTTCAGCAACAAATGCACGGGTTGGCTTGCGGATAACACCTTTCGCTACTTGTAGTTTTTTCAACAATTCTACCAAAGAAAAATCTAATTTGTTCGTAGTGTAGTTTAGGTAGAATTGTTGAAACGAATCAGGCAGTGACTGGAGCATGATATCGATTTGGGATTTTGCATCGATTTTTGCTCCAAGGACCTCTAGTTTGTTAAGAAGACCGATCATCTTCAAAATGTGGTCCCTAACCGGTGTACTATCAGCCATGATTGTGTTCATGAGAGCCCTCGTGGTCAATTGTCTTGCTGCCCGACGTTGATCACCAAACATTTCTGTAAATTTCAATATGATCTCAGCTGCAGATGCCATAGACTGATGCTGGCTTTATAGAACATCCGACATAGATGCCAGGATGTGACAGTTAGCCATCCGATCAACCTTTACCCACTTCTCATAATCATGGATCTCCTGTTCGGTGGATCCATTATGAGGGGTGGGAGGGCATGGGTCATGCAACAAAAACTTATAGTCGTCAAAAGTCAAAATAATATCGGGGTTCTGTTTCCACGTGATAAAGTTTGGTCCAGTAAGTTTATGTTCCTTGAGAATTGCTGCTAGTAGATTGAATGATCCCATTATTAAATCCTGAGAAATAAAATAAAAAATATTTTTAATTCTTTTATAAAATTAGGATTCCTCAACCTTTTAATTTAAAAAGAATTATTGGCAGCCCGAATCCTTCGTGATTAAGCAGGCCACGTAGTGTAGACGTCTACTAATCAACACCCGTCCGGACAGACATGCCAGTCTTTTAATTTAGTGTCAGAACCAAATATCATAATAAAAAACCACCGGCCCAGAGTCACGTCAATTGATAAGCCACGTAATGTGGACGTCTAACAATTAATGAACAAAAAACTACTAGATTTTTCATTCCTTGATATAGGGCATTCCATGTAAAATAAATAGCCAACAAATTTTGGTCCCCACAAATAAAAACAGTGACTCTTTAGGGAGAATATTTTTATTCACGGGTTAAGTGTATAACTATTACTCTTAATTTGAAAATACCGTGTGTAAACCCTGGGCCCGGTGTGAGGAAACCCTACTTCGCACTATTCTCAAATTTACTTCTTTCGAAAATTTATGCCGGAGATACTATGACTATAGCCATTTCTTATGGAGACCGAAAGTTGAAGCCGGCGTGCGAGCTATAATTATATCTCCTACGAACGTGTAATGCAGACCGTAGGATTTATCTGTGACTAAACACTTCTCCCACTTAATATTTTAAAAATCGAGAGTTTTACCTTTTTGTTCATTTTAAACGATTAAACATTTTAATTCCTGATTAAAATAAATCCGGTTTTAATCAATTAAAATATTTCTTGTTTAACCATAGAAAAATAAATAAAAGGCTTTCTTATTTAATTTTGCGAAAGAAATTAATTACCTGAATTTTAATTAAAAAATCTCAATTAATTTGAACACAAAAATTAAATATATAATTATCTATTTATTTTTCTGTTTTAAAAAGAATGTTAGGATTATTTACTTTATAAAACTTTTTTTCCTAATATATTTTCGATAATTAAAAACATGCATAAAAAGAAAAAGAAAATAAAATTCATCCACGCAATTAAACTAAAAAAATAATTAATTAATTAAATAGTGACAAAATAAATATAAATTAAGTTGTTATGATCTGGTCCATCCGTTTTATCTTTTAATCCGATGGTCTCGAATCAAAGATTAAACGCCCAAGGTTTTGGAACCCTAAACGAGCCGTCAAAGACCCAAAATTTTTTCTCAGCCTCCGAACCACCATCACAGCCTCGGACCACCGCTGAAATGCCAAAAAAATGCCGAAAAAGAAGCCCAAGCAACCCCTTAAGTTGTCAAAAATTCGGCTGTGTAGGCAGCACTGCGCTTCTGTTTTTTAGCCGCTATTTGACCGCCTTGCAGCCACTTTTGAACTCCCAAAAAATTATGGTAGGTGGAGAACATCGAGGTCTTGATCTCTAAAAAATATTTCATCAAAATTCAAAATCGAAGTGCCCCAAAAAAATCCCCAAAGTGCCGAAATTTCTACAGTGGCGCCACTGTGTGTGACCAGCTTTCAAGCACCTTTTAACCCCTATTCCGCCATCGTCGAACCGCAACCGAACTACCATCGGATAGCCAATGCACAACTTTTATTTTAGCAAAAAAATTACATCAAAAAAGATTACTGAAATCCCCGAAAACAAGCCTCAAATATAGCCCCCTATTGTGGCCGGACGGCCCTTTGCCGCCACTGCCTTGTTCTTCTTTTTTTGTTTTTGTTTCTCGTTTTGCGTGATTCGATTACAATATTAATTCAGAAAAAAATAAATAAAATAATAGATTACATCGTCAAAAACCTATACCCCACGTAGGAGGCGTAAACTCGATTTAATCTCGAAATAAAACTATCGAGATAAACGATTAAAAACGATATAAATCAAACATTCATTCATATATTCATATTACCTGATCATAACGACATAGGCTGCAAAACAAAGGTTAGCACAATGGTTTTTTCATGAAAAACGCAACCGTGGCTCTGATACCATTGTTGGAGTAGAAAAAATTTTGAACCGACGCAGTGACAATAAAAAACGATATATGCATTTTTCATGACAACTGATAACTATATTAATCTTAATAGTATAATACCTTTATGAAACATGTCGAAAAGTTTTAAGAAATCCCGAATACGTTGAAGACGACCTTACAATCTTCTCACGTATGTCCTGAATGCACTACGACGATCACGGTGTGTGGGCACCGATACCGATCGAAGAGTTCTTCCTCTATTGGTTTCTTCTCACACACTTCTCTCCAAGGAGGAAAAATTAATTGCCAAAAAGAGAGAGGGGACAGCGGCTATGGGGAAAGAATTAGGGTTAGGTTATGGCCTCTTAATGATATATTCCATATATATCACTTAAGATATGTATGGCATTTATATCTTTCTACCTCAAAATTGGCAAGAGATAAATATCCATAAAAACAAATCCCCATCCCCATACTAGGGCCGGCCACCTAGGGAGTAATCTCTAGGTGTGCCAAAAATCAAAATGGCACTCCATTATTTAATTTAATCCCTAAATGTTCCCGACGGCAAAATCAGTATTCTAATTAAATTAAATAATTACCGAAACCAACAGGAAAAATATCCGTGCGTATAATGGGCTACGTGAGGGATCACGAGAAAGTATAGGACTCGGGCTAACCGTATGAGAAAATCGGATATCCCTAACTCTGTCCCCGAGCTAGATCCTTTCTCGTACAATCTAGAACTTATTCCATTAAAGGTCCTAACTGAACTCCCGTCGCTAACTCAAATTATGTCTTAAGTTTTCAATTATCAAATGCATTGAATTCTCTCCACGTTTAAGATAAAGATGCCCGATAAATAAATTAGGTTACTAACAACCCGATTTAATTATCCTCTTCTCCTCGCAATCACACTGCTTAACTTTTTGATATGCCCGATCCGAAAATCCACTGTACAGGTTTAGCATAGTCAAACCTATAAGCAAAGCACACGAGGGGGAACACCTCAACCTAAATCGAACGTGATTTCCATTAGCTGATTATTAATCATCAGAAAAATAACGCCAGTACTCAACTCATCGGTATTGTTGATCTCATGGAGAAAATCTCAACCATTGACGACTCAAAGTATTGTACATCATCAGAACACAATTAATCAATCACTTCGGGATTAAGAGTTCTTGAAATACATGATAATACGGGAAGTGGACCAATTCATATAGTCAGTATAGAATCGATCATCCCGTTGATCTCGCTCAATACACTCCAAGTGTACTAACACATCGAGCTCAAACATCAAATTTCCAAAATCTGAATTTGATCCATTCGACCTCGCCAAGACCAGCTACTATAACGATGTACTACAATCGTACCAATGGAATGTCTGGATCCATTGCAATTGTGAGCCTACGTGTATAACCCGTCAGAGCCTATGACCCGATCTTCCATGCAGCACACATCGAGTCAAATACTGGATAGAATATACGGACTATGCATTCATACATCACAAATATAAATACGAAATCATAAATGTAAAACTATCTCAAATTGTTTCTCATTAATATGCTAGGGATCTAGAATAAAATACATAAAAAGTATGACTTTTCAGTATACATTTCTAACAAAAGGGGTCATTTAATTTACTTAAGCGAAAACTGTATGGAGAAAAACACAAAAATTAGGCCTCTGTTGGCAATGATTTTAGGGTATCAATTCATGGGCTATAGGTTTGATTGTTGGTGAGGATTTAGTTTTAGGTATCCCCTACAAGTTTCATGGTTTATTCTAGGACAAGTTGTTTGCAAAAATGTTGAGATATTTTCCAATTTATAAAAAGGGTTCAGTTAGCCTAAAAAGGGTCTACGGAGTGGGTTTTCAACAGAGAATGCTTAACACCATTGAGGTACTATCCGGGGGAAGTTTGAGCTGATTTTTGCTCATTATTTAGTTTAATATGTTAACTACATTTTAATGTTTACCACTTTTGAATTTGGCATTTAAAAAATTTAGATTTTTGGTCTCACAAAAATGTGTGACAGAGGGCTCAGTCAGTCACTGAAATACAACAGTGACTTTGAAAAGTATTTTGACCTGTCAAGGATTCATATGATTGGCTCATTTTTGGTGGAAAATAAGATATATATGTTCTCTATAAGTTTTATGTTTTGATCCAAACTCGGTTCTCATTCTAACTTAGGGTTTTCAGGTTTTCAACTTGGAGTGGTCAAGATCTGGCAATCTTTGAAAAAAAATGATATATATGTAGTTCTACTCAACGAAATCACTTCAAATCGAATTTTTATAAAAGAGAACCCAAAAAGAGAGGTCTGGACATAAGAATAACTTTAAGATCATTTTTATACAATTAGTTGTGACATTTTGAAGTTAGTGGCAGAATGTTCGCATGTCCAAAAAATTAGGTTATTTAGGGTTTTGAAGACTTAGCTGATGTTATGTTAATTTGTGATGTATTTTCTTTGCGTGTATTTCATAAACTCATACAAACCAAAACTCCAGAACATTTTTAAGCCATAAAACTAAAAAATATACACATCCAAGCACATGCAAAGCTTGATTATGCACAAACAATCCACTATCCACTATTCTTTGTTTATTATCTTTCGGATTAATTATAGAGATGGATTGAGGGCTATTTCGTGAGAGTAGCTTTCTGGACACATATCCCTAGGTGGTCGGCCATGCAAGCGCAATTTGGAAATTTTTGTTGTCATTTTGTCTTTTATTAATTAATTTTATATAAATATATGATTTTGGGCATCCATGTGTCAAATCATATATTTTTAGTACTTTTTGCTGTACTTGGGGAAAAATGGTCATTTTACCCTAATAATGAGAATTTTTGATTTTTGATTTTATATTTTATGTTATTTACTTAATTTAAGCTATCCCGGGACTTTTCTGAGTATTCGATCTTTTTAGGGGTTTTGGGTCAAATTAGAGTTTCGGGTTAATTAGGGTTTCATTTGTTTATGAAGTAACCTAAGTTCTCATTGTCTCTTCGTCGCTAATACTATGGTTTGAGCTGGGTTGTTACAATCTAGGTGGGTACCACTAGGGTCCGGACCTGGGTGTTACAATCTACCCCTTTTAAATAAATTTCGTCCTCAAAATTTCATACAAAAGGTTGTAGATGGTTACTTGCATCTCTTCTCTTCGAAATTGTGTCCTTGAGTTGTTCGTTATTGAGGGTGTGGACAAGGTCGGGTTTACACGTTCAACATTTCGGGAAAAATAGTTGTTTAATCTTATTAATTTCTTAAACCGATTAATACAAAATTTTCAATAATCATGTTGCATACTTGTGCTGCGAGAATTGTTTGACTAGTGCTAATATAATACCCTTTGTCCTTTAAGCGTCACTTTTCCTGAGATAATGCAATAAGTTTATTTAACGTATATCTTAGAGTTTGTAAATTCGGGCGTACCTCTGATCATCAACGAATACTCTTTTTTCTCCTGGGAAGGTGAGCCTTCTGTCCATTGGTTCTCTTTTTGGTCAAGCTGTGTCATCCTTCACAAACTGCCTGTTCCCCTTTTACGATTCCCCTTGGTAGCGAGCATTCAAACTTTCTATGTCCAAACTTATTATAATTAAAGTAGATCGTTGAGCTTATCTCTTGTGGAGGGCGAACGCTCCACTCTTCGCTCTTTGGTTGGTTAGGTTGCACCACATTTTTCAAACCACTTGTTCCTTACTGCAATAAATTTTTTTGATCCTTGTAGCTCTGGTCTAGTTGACGATGGTTGTAGTTTAACTCTCTTCGTAGTGGGCACTCAAATCTTTTATGCTCGAGCTTTCAGCATTGATAACAGATTTTTAATTTTGGTGCCCTTTTTCCTAGTTGTTCCCTTCGGTCACCATGCGAGTAAGGCTCTGAGCGTGTGACCTTCTTGTTATTTCTTAGTGGTCCTCCTTAATTGTCTTCTCCAATTCTTACCGAACAGTGCATCATCTTATGTTTTGGCTGGTTGCACCTATAACAAGCTCTTATAGTTGGTTGTTCTTACTTTGTGGCCTTAATCCAAACGTCAGTTGTTCGGGAAAATTTTTTCTTCTCAGGTGCTGGGGTATTCTGTACCCTTAGGTCTAATAAGTACTATGATCCTTCTTGGGGTGCCTTTCCTCGCGATTGATCCAAATTGGCAGTTAGATCTTGCAAAATTTGTGCTAGGCTCGGGACTTCCACTTCCTCTTCAGTTCACCTACTTTTACTGAACGTCCATGGTTTTGTCTTTGTCCTGCCATCTCTAAGAAAAAGAAAAGGAAAAAGGGGTCACTGAACTATTTGCTAAAGTTTGTTCTACTTATATGACACTCAATCTGCTCATTAGTATAAAAAGTCTCGTCTAATGAGAACCTACCACTCTTTACCATAGATTGTCAATGCAGAGCTACTATTCTGAATTTTATATGAAGTTATGTTATTGCATTTTGGGTCTCACTTCATTAACTAGCAGAGATCTATTTCGACCAATCAGTTCCTCTCTATTTCTATTTCATACATTGTTAATCTCGCAGTATTGTGCTCACAAAAAACCCTATATGGTTGTCAAAGCTAGCTCGAGAGCTGTTTGTTGTAAGCAGGTCTGGACCGAAGATAAGAGTTTTCTTTAATTTTTCTTATGCATACTCTTAACATACTTCTGATGGTTCCGAACCGGGTGTTTAGACAGCCCATGCGAGATGCGAGTTTTGGTTAAGTATGGTAGAGAACTTATATTGGTGTAGATCTTACGGATGCACTTTTTTTTTACTTGTAGCTATCGATATGTCATGAGGTTTAACGAATAGGAAGCGAGTGATTTTTGATGAGGTGACCTATTACAACTCAAATGTCATTGTGTTGCTGGTGTGATATTGACAATCCTCGTGACGAAGTCTATAATCATATACTTTTGTTCCTATTCCAGTCCTTCCAAGTGTTGTGCTATTTGTCCTTCACTTGCCAGTACGCGAGGTTTGAGTGTTTTTCCTAATGACTGGATCGTTTCGCTCCGGTGGTTGGTCACTTTAGAGCAATTGAATGGGATAAAAGGTATATCTGAGACAAATATTGAGTCATGTGATCCATTATGGTTTGAGGGTTGATTCTCCATCAGCCTCCCGATGCTCCTGGTTGTCTCTTATTTTCCACTTCTCTACTGTTGGTATGAATCTTTTGCTTCTCGGGTTATTGGATTTGTGGGTCTATTATGAACTAGTGTGGGAAAGTTTAAATTCTGTCACTATGTGATGTTATGAGTCCCTTGATGTGAAGCTGTTGTTCCTTACTATAGGTTACTGAAAGCATAGTTCTACTTATCGGGTCTTTTGAAAAGGTGTAGTCAGTTGAGTAAACCTAAGCTTAACTATTTCTGCAGTCGGAGTCTTGGCTTTCAAAACTTCGTTAAACGCAGACATTTATGGTAATTTAAGTCGTAATGTTGAAGACAGATTGCCCTATGTTTCGAAGAGGTGTTAGAGGTTCCCGTGCATTGTCCTAGTCTTTCGTGAAGCGTCGAAACTCAATAACTTGATATCCAGGCGATCATCGTTACTCACAGACCTACGGGGTAAGGCTTTGAGGGTTGACGGGAAAAACATATGTGGAGTTTGATAAGTATGGTCAGCTCAGTGTTACTGGTTTTAGAGAAGGTGACCATAAGGCAATTAATAGGTAAGTGCTTAGTTGAAAATTTTCAAATGGTATGAGCACAAGATGCCACTATGGTTAGAATATCTTCGAGTGGACTCCTAGATGGTTTAAAGGCACGGGGTCATAGTTAAAGCAATTGCCATTGACTCAGGTTGAGAGTTCAAGAGATTAGCAATTGATGAATATTACAAAGAGGAGGTTCTCGGGATCTATATGCGTAACATCTGATCTTGATGAAAGATATGTTTAAGCAATGGGTGGCCAGGCTAGATATTTTCCCTGAAGTTACGTCGGCCTAACGTACTTCAATTCAAGCATCCAAGTCGACTCCCCAGGTTGGGATTTCAAGAGTTTAGAAAATTTCTTCAGTCGGAAGTAGCATCGAAGTCAGGGGAAAATGAATGATGGTGAAGGATCTTGGAAATATCGAATGATGTTGAGTCTTATGAATAGAGAGCTAGTCCACGAATGGTGACTTGCATTGAAGGATAGTCCAACGTGAATACTAGCCGTCATCTAGACATGGTTCAACAATGAAAATTTCAAGGATAAGAGTATTTTCTAGGAAGAAATTCCTGATAGGGTTACCAACAAGACATTGGGTGCAGAAAGATTACCCACGAATGGTACTGGGTAGCATTGTTGAGGACCGGTGCTATTAGAAGCAAGGATTTTTTTTAACCAGGTATAAAAGTTGATACAAGGGTTTGGGAAGAGAAACTCATAAGGTTGAAGTTGCGGGATTTTAACTGTGTTTCCTCAAAACTTAAGCTACTCCTAGTGGTTTATTATCTAGGGGTTACTTAACTTATCGACAGTTTGATCGTTTATCGACTATCTTAAGAGAGTGTCGAGATTCAGGGGTTATTTTCATTCTTAATTGTCTTCATGTTTTTGGGATAATGCAGATTTTAGTTTGAGATTATGAGATAGCTTATGAAAAATTTAATAACGAACACTTGCATTTTATTCAAGCATATAACCATTACAAAGTTTTCCAAAAGTTCTCCAAACACAAGCATAATATTCAATGAAGGAGAGACATAACACCTATCATGATAAGGCCTAGACAAACAGATGCAGATAAAAGTAGCGAATGACTGAGTCACGTTCCCATGTCGTCTCGCAGATACCGTAGCAGCACCACTGCACTTCCACGTGACAAAAGTCCTCCGACCCCATGCCAATCCCGTTGATTATGGTTACTGGTATCTCCAGGTACGTTTCTGGATTGTTGAAGTCAATTATTGGGTTATGCGGGTTGATGATCCCCCTATCCATTGGTTTCTGTGTTTGCATCTACTTTGCATTTATTTTATCTCCTAACAACTTTTTGAATCTTGGCGGTACCTTCAAACGGTAGGTGGTTTCATCGCACCTGTCCAATACCTTTAGTGGACCCATGTCCCTCGAAAAAGACTCTGGCTTTTTCAACTTTCACGTCCTTTCAGAGAATACCCTCGCATACACTCGTTCCCCAACAATATAGTGTTTACAGTAGTCCTGGCGGCTCTAGTAGATTATTGCGTCTATGGCTCCATCATCATTTGGCTCTAGTGGCGGCGCCTCTAGTGGATCATAAAAGAAAGTGATGGCTCGCTCCTCATTCTCGTCGTCCTCAAGTCCCTCCTCATCGTCTGCTTGAAAGTCTGCCCCGTCCCCTACTACATCAGGTTCTTCGTCTTCTCTTACTTCCTCGACCTCTTTCTCTCCATGGGCTGGTCAATTGTCCAGAAACATCCATGCCAATGAAAACACGTCTACTGGGTCTTACTTTTCAGTGGGTTCTTCCTCTAGGTCTGAGTCCTTTGGTTCCGATGCTGCCCACGGTTCCCCAACTGGTTTCGCGTCGGACGCCATCCTAAAGAAAGAAAAATAAAGAAAACCCTAAGGCAAAGATTTTAAGTTGTTAAAATTATATGTGATAAATTATTCGTACAAACATTTTACAGAGTTTCTATGCTATAGAACTCACAATCTCCCATTTTCCAAGGCCTAAAGGTTCACTAAACTTAGGCTCTGATAGTAACTGTGATGCCCCGTCCTCCAGGCACGTCGGGACATACGTAACTATAAATACGAAAAATATTCTAACTAAGCATTCATAATTACATATGATAATTACTACATCATTAACGGTTCAGAATTTATTAAAAGTACACAATGATTATAGTTATCCAGAAAGTTCAACAAAAGTTACAATATGTCCGTGAAAAACTGAACAAAAAGAACAAAAAGCAAATATCCTACATCTTCAAGTGGCACTGTTGGGATAAACTGAACAAAAAGATCAAAAAGCAAATATCCAACATCTTCAAGTGGCACTGTTGGGATCTGCTGGCTCCTACAACTCTCCCTACTCCTCAAAGTCTTCTGCTCCTACGAACACTCCTTCCTCAAAATGTTTTTCTTCTTCACCTGTGGCACGAATGCCATGAACCGGTGCTTAGAAGCAATTTTCCTAAATCGTCTAACAAACTCACAAAAAAATATCCTATAATACTTATCATATGATATCCAATACAAATCTAAAGGCAAAAAGATAGATAATTTACAATTTTCAACAGGGCAAGCACATATAAGAACAATTGTGCAAGTGCGTGATGCAGATGAATGCAATGCAGTAGCCCAACCCAACGTACTTCCAGAATAATATCATGCATTCTACGTTGGGAATTACAAAGTAGACTTGATGGCACATTGATCACCTAACCTATCCACGCCTCGTTGCGAAAGGTAAACCCTCACCTAACGGCGTGGGGGCGGGCCAATCAGTTTTGTTTATCGTTATTCTGGCTAATCGATCCCACATTAAGGACCAGGATGCTCGTTAGGTGTAAACCAAAAGTCTAAATAATAGGCTAGTGACGAACCCATGGTGGTTAATCCCCCTTTTTATAATAAACATCTCGCAATTTAATTTCAAAGACGGCAACCAGGGACGCTTAGATCCACAACCACTGAAAGAATGATTTTCATATCACTAAACCCAATTTGAAAGGTATAAAGGGACTCTAATAACCCAAGATAAAATGTAGGAATGCTCATGATAGGCAATATGATTCTCGTGTACAATCAATTATAGCATGACATATAAACACGATATGACAAAGGGTACAACTCGCTAAACCAAATGGTACAAGCATGCGAAGCATAATCTATAATTTATGTCACATAGAATCGAACTATCGGTATGGGTTAATTTCATCAAAATTAGTATTTTCATACACCAATTGTTCACAAAGCTCATATAAAGTCCATACATTCAAGTTTCACAAAGTAACACACCATTCGTACACTTAGATAATTTTAGATAAACGTTTAATTGCTAGTTTTAAAGTTGCGACAGTGTTTTGAAGTACTTAGACATGGATTTAATTTCTAAAATTTGAACACAAATTAGATAAAAATATTTTATACAACTTTTATGTTTGGCAATAAGGTATGATCCTAAGGAAAATGGGTTATTTATTTTACTTAAGCGAAAACTGTTCCGCATTTTACGGAGAAAAACACAGAAATTGGGCATCCGTTGGCTACAATTTGGGGGCATCAATTCATGGGGTACAGGTATAATATTTGGCGTGATTTTATTTTGAGGTGTTCCCTACACATTTCATGTTTTGTGCTAGGGTAAGTTGTTTGTAAACATTTTGAGATTTTGTCCAATTTATAAAAATGGTTCAATCAGTCTAAAAAGGGTCTGGAGAGTGGGTTTTCAATAGAGAATGCTCAACACCATTGGGGTATTATCTGGGCTGATTCTTGCTCAGTATTTAATTTAATATGTTAACTACATTTTTCATGTTTACCACTTTGAAATTCGGCATTTAAAAAATTTAGATTTTTTGCCTTACAAAAATGTGTGATAATAAAGGGCTTTGTCAGTCACTAAAACACAACAATGAGTTTGCAAAGTGTTTTGACCTATCAAGACTTCATATATTTCTCTCTTTTTTGGTGGCCATTAATATAAATATGTGCTCTACAATTTCTATGTTTTAATCCAAGCTCGATTCTTACTCTAACATAGGGCTTTTAGGTCTGCAACTTAGAGTGGTCAAGATCTGACACTCTTTGGTAAAAATGCCACATCTAGAGTTCTACCCAACGAAATCACTTCAAACAAATTTTTTATGAATGAGAACTCAAAAATCTATGTCTGGACACAAAAATCATTTTAAGATCATTTTTTAAAATTAGTTATGATGTGTTAAAGCTGGTGGAAGAATGTTTGCATGTCTAGAAAATCATGTTATTTAGGGTTTTGAGGACTTAGCTCATGTTATGTTAATTTGTGATGTATTTCCTTTGCATGAATTTCATAAACTCATACAAACCAAAACTCCAAAACATATTTATGCCATAAAACTAAAAAATATATACATCCAAGCACATGCAAAGCTTGATTATGCACAAACAGTCCACTATCCATGCCAACGATGTCTTTTTGAGCTATTCTTTGTTTATTATCTTTAGGGTTGATTATAGAGATGGATTGAGGGCTATTTTATAAGAGTATATCAGAATATTTTAGGGGATTTACTTACCTCTTTTGATGTTTAAAAGGTTGAAAAAGAATGGGACTTAGCTTTGTAGATTGCTCCTTCATCCTTTCCTCCTTTTTTCTTCCTTCTCTCTTCTTCTCTCCTTCTTTGAAAAGACTTAGAAATTTTTTTTGTAGTCTCTCTCTCTCACCCTCTCAATCGAATGCATGAAGGGAAATGGGGGTGCTTATGTCTTGTTTTTATAGAAAAATTATAATGGATGGATAATTATTGCACCTAATTCAAATTTAAAATTTTTCTTGGCTTCTATTGGTTGCATGGGGTGGTGGGTGCTATTTGAGACATGCAAAAATCAGATTTGGCAGCATGGGAAGTTGGCTAAGATAGGTTTGGGGCAGATAAAAACTGAATTGTATTAATTTAGAGTTTTAAATTGTATTTTGATACCATTTTGTGGAAGAAAATGCATAAAATATTAATTTTATGTATTTTTTTGGTGTCTAAATCTAATAAAATCAATTATATTAATATATTTATAATTAAGTTAGTCTTTTCATGATTTATCATAATTTTGGTAGCAATTAATTAAATAGGTGTAAACTTTTAAGCTAAATTAAGCTAGTTTGACTAGAATTGACTTTTTAACTTATTTATTATGTAGAGATCTTAAATAATTATTTTTTTTCTTTTATTGAACTATATGATTATATTATTATATATATTACTTGTATAAAAAGTATTAGATTAAAATAATGCTTAATTAATACATATTTTCTCATTTTTAAACTTAAAAAGGCAAAAAGTAAGTTTTTGGGCACATATCTCTAGGTGGCCGGCCATGCAAGGGAAATTTGGTTTTTTTTATTGTTATTTTGTCTTTTATTAATGAATTGTATATAAATATCTAATTTTGGGTATCAATGTGTCAAATTTTAAATTTTTAGGACTATTTGTTGTACTATGGGCCAAATGATCATTTTACCCTAGTTATGAGAAATTTTGATTTTTGATTTTATATTTTATGTTATTTATTTAATTTAAGCTGTCTTGGAACTTTTATGAGTATTAGGGTTTTGCCTCTGAGTATTCAATCTTTTTTGGGTTTTCGGGTCAAATTAAGGTTTCGAGTTAATTAGGGGTTTCCTTGTTCATGAAGAGACCTAAGTTCTCATTGTCATTCTGTCGCAATACTAGGGTTTGAGCCAGGTTGTTTCAATCTAGGTCGGTACTACTAGGGTTCGGACCGGAGTGTTACAGATTAACACTTAGCTGCAAATAATTAGTATCCTCCCCATCTGAGTCAATGCTATTATTTACTTGACCGAATTTATGTCAGTTATTTAATTTTACTTGGTAGGATCAGTTTCCAAGATAGTAAAATTAAAATAAATTGGCATGTCTAGACAAATGATGGATGGTAGACGTCCTCTCATCGAGGCATGCTATTCACAATGAACCAAGCTGGTTGTAATTTTTTTTTAAATGGTAGAGGAAATTAAATTAAAATAAATTCAAAATTTTGTCATCATAATTAACGGTTATTTTTAATTACGTAATTTTCAAGAATAAAATGGCTTTCAATCCTCTCGCGTCTATACTCAAAGAAAGCAAACTTAGAGGACCAAACTATGTTAACTAAAAAAGGAATTTAGACATTGTCTTAACTGCTGAGAATTATAAGTTTATATTAACTAAGATTTGTCTACTAGTACCTGATCAGGGGGCGATCAAACAAGAAATCTAGGCCCATTAGAAGTGGCAGAAAGCTGATCAAATGGCTCGCTGTTACATTTTGACTTTTATGTAAAATGTTTTGCAGCATCAGCATCAGTCCATACCTAGTGCCTATGACATGACAATGAACCTCAAAGAAATAATTGAGAATCAAAATCGTGATGCTAGGTAGGTGGCCATGAAGTTTTTTACGAAAGTAAACATGGCTGAAGGCACCTCAATTAGGAATCATGTTCTGAAGATCTTAGGAGTTAAAATTGATGAAAAAACCGAAGTCGATATCATACTTCTGTCACTGCTTGATAGCTTTAAGAAGTTCTACCAAACTATACCATAAATATGCTCATCTTTTTATTGGTAGAACTTATTAAAGAACTTTAAGTAGCCGAGAATGTTCTTAGGAAATCAGGTTCTGTGTATGTGGCTGAAAAAGGTGCTTCCTCTAAGTTGAAAGGCAACAAGAAGAAAACGATTTAGAAACAGGGCGGCACAGATCCAAAAGCAGTTAAGGGACCAAAAACTAGTGTGAAGAAGCTGAGTGGCAACTGCTATCACTGTAACTAGTTTGGGTATTGAAAAAAATAGTGTCCAATGTTTCTCAATAAGCAGAATCAATGTGACGCCTCGTCCTCTGGACACGTCGGGACATACGTAATTATAAATAAGAAAAATATTTTAGCCGAGCATTCATAATTACGTATGATAATTACTACATCATTAACGGTTCAGAATTTATTGAAAGTACTTAATGATTATAGTCATCCAGAAAGTTCAACAAAAGTTACAATATATCCGCGAAAAACTAAACAAAAAGATCAAAACGCAAATATCCTATGTCTTCAAGCAGTACTATTGGGATCTGCTGGCTCCTGCACTCTCCCTGCTCCTCAAAGTCTTCTGCTCCTACGAACACTCTTTCTTCGAAATGTTCTATTTCTTCACCTGCGGAACGAATACCATGAGTCGAAGCCCATAAGTAATTTTTCAAAACCGTATAACAAACTCACAATAAAATATCTTACAATACATATCGTACAATACCCAATGTAAATTTAAGGGCAAAGAGATAGATGATTTATCATTTTCAACAGGGCAAGCACATATAAGAACAATTGTGCAAATGCGTGATGTAGATGAATGCAATACAGTAGCCCAACCCAACATACTTCGAGAACAATATCATTAATTTCATGTTGGGAATTACAGAGTAGACTTGATGGTACATTGATCACCTAACCTATCCTCACCTCGTTACGAAAGGTAAACCCTCACCTCGACTACATGCCTTAGCCATTTTATTCAATGGCAACGGCGTGGGGGCGGGCTAACCAGTTTTGTTCATCCTTATCCAGGCCAATCGATCCCACATTAAGGACCAAGATGCTCGTTAGGCGTCAACCTAAAGTCTAAATAATAGGCTAATGACGAACCCATGATGCTTAATGCCCCTTTTATATTAAATAATATCTTAATTTAATTTCAAATATGGTAACCAGGGACGCCCTAGATTTACAACCACTGAAAGAATGATTTTCATGTAACCCAACTCCTAATGACAGATACGAAAGGAACTCCGATAACTCAAGATGAAATGTAGGAATGCTCATGATGTGCAATATAATTCTCGTGTACAATCAATTATAACATGGTATATAAACATGATATAGCACAGGGTACAACTTGCTAAAGCATCGAGTATAAGCATGCGAAGCATAACCATAATTTATGCGACATAGAATCGAACTTATCAGCATGAGTTCACTTCATCAAAATTATCATTTTCATACACCGATTACTTGCAAAGTTCATATAAAGTTCACATACTCAAGTTCCATAAAGTAACATGCCATTCGTACACTTAGCCAAATTTAGGTAAATATTTAATTGCTAATTTTAAAGTTGCGACAATGTTTTGAAGTACCTACATATAAATTTAATTTCTAAAATTTGAATACCAATTAGACAAAAATATTTTTAAAAACTTTCAAGTTTAACACTAAGGACAGTTCCAATGGAAAAAGGGTCAATTATTATTTTTAAGTAAAAACTATTCAGCATTTTACAGAGAAAAATATAGAATTTGGGCCTCGGTTGGCCATGATTTTGAGGCATTAATTCAAGAACTATAGGTCTGAGTTTTGGTGAGGCTTTAGCTTAAGGTGTCCCGTACAAGTTTTATGTTTTTTGCTAAGGCAAGTTGTTTGGAAAAAGTTAAGGATTTTGATCAATTTATAAAAGGGTTCAGTCAGCCTAAAAAGGGTCTGCAGAGTGAGTTTTCATTAGAGAATCCTCAACACAATTGGGGTACTATCTAGGGGTACTTTTTGCTGAGTTCTTCTCAGTATTTTGTTTAATATGTTAGCTACATTTTTCATGTTTACCACATTTGACTTAGGCATTTAAAAATTTAGGTTTTTTTGTCTTACAAAAATGTGTGACAGAGGGCTCTATCAATCACTAGAACACAGCAGTGACTTTGGGTAGTATTTTGACCTATCAAGACTTCATATTTTTAGTTCATTGTTGGTGGATAGTAAGCTAAATATGTTCTCGACAAGTTTTATATTTTGATCCAAGCTTGGTTCTCACTCTAACTTAGGGTTTTTAGGTCTGCAACTCAGAGTGGTCATGATCTGACACTTTTTGAAAAAAATAACATATATGGAGTTCTACTCAACGAAATTACTTGAAACAAATTTTATATGACATATAACTCAAACATCTAGGTTTGGACACAAAAATCACATTAAGATCATGTTTCTACAATTAGTTATGATCTTTTAAAGTTCGAGGCAGAATATTGGTAAGCCCAAAAAATTACGTTACCTAGGATTTTGGTAGCTTAGCTCATGTTGTGTGTATTGTTTTATGTGTTTTCTTTGCATGCATGTCTTATACTCATATAAACCAAAACTTCAAAACATATTTAAGCAATAAAACTAAAAAATATACAGATACAAGTACATGCAAAGCTTGTTCATACACAAATAGTCAACTACTCATGCCTACGACGCCTTTTTGAGTTATTCATTGTTTATTATCTTTAGGGTTGATTATAGAGATGGATTGAGGGCTATCTTGTAGGAGAATATCAGATGATTTTAGGAGATTTACTTACCTCTTTTGATGCTCAAAATGTTGAGGAAGAATAGAACTTAGCTTTAATGATTCATCCTTGATCCTTTCCTCCTTCTTTCTTCCTTCTTTCTTCTTCTCTCCTTCTTCTTTCTTAGAACACTTGTAGATTTTTTGATGGTTCTCTCCCTCACACTCTCAGCCAAAATTCATGAAGGAGAGTGGGTGTTTGGGTGTGTTTTTATAATAAATATTATAATAGAGAATAATAATTGCTTGGAAGCTTTATTTTGAATTTTCTTTAATTTTTATTGGTTGCATGGGAGGTGGGAGTTGTTTGAGACTTACAAATCTGATTTTTGGCCGCTTGGGAATTTTGCTAAGGGCAGGTTTGGGCAGAAAAATCTGATTTTTGTATTAAATTAGGGTTTAAATTAAATTTTAGTACTATTTTGTGAAAGAAAATGTATAAAATATTAATTTTATATATCCTTTTGGTACTTAATCCTACCAAACCCTATTATATTAATGTGTTTATAGTTAATTTAGTCTTTCCATGATTTATCATAATTTTTATAGCAATTAATTAAATGGGTGTAGGCTTTTAAGTTAAATTAAGCTAATTTGACTAGAATTAACTTTTGACTTATTTATTATGTAGAGATTTTTAATAATTATTTATTTGATTTTTTTGATCAATATTATTATATTATTATGTGTATTACTTGTATGAAAAATATTAGATCAAAATAATACTCAATTAATACAACTTTTCTCATTTTTAAGCTTAAAAAGGAAAAAAATAACTTTTTGGGCACATCTCCCTAGTTAGCCAGCCATGTAAGGGCAATTTGGTTATTTTTGTTGTTATTTTATCTTTTATTAATTAATTGTATATAAATATCTAATGTTGGGTATCCATGTGGCAAATTTTAGATTTTTATGACTTTTTGATGTACTAAGGGTAAAATGGTTATTTTACCCTAATTAAGAGAATTTTTAATTTTATATTTTATATTTTATGTTATTTACTTAATTTAAGCTACCCCAAGACTTTTTTGAGTGTTAGGGCTTTGTCTCTGAGTATTTGGTCTCTTTTAGAGTTTTCGGGTCAAATTTAGGGTTTCGGGTTACTTAGGATTTTTCTTGTTCATGTAGCAAACTAGGTTCTCATTGTCTATCCATCACTAATACTAGAATTTGAGCCGAATTGTTACAATAAACCAGGTAATTTCTATTCACTGGTGGTTGAAAAATCTTTAGCGATGTTATCTACCGGTACCTGGTATGTAGATACGAGAGCCACTAACTATGTCTATAATTCTTTGTAGGAGTTTCAAAAAATTAGATAGCTTAGTAATGGAAATATATACCTATATATGGGCAACAATACAAAGGTGGCAGCAGTTGCAAAGATGTCACTCTCAATTTTAGTAGAGATAAAATTTTACTTCTAAAAAATTATCTTTATGTACCTTTGATTAGATAAAATTTAATTCCAGTTTTTAGTTTAATAAAGAATAAATATACTATTTATTTTAATGACTCTATGATAGTTAAGAAAAATAAATATTTTATTTGTTCTGGTACATTGGTGGATGGTGGATGTATCTCCTATATCTCCTACACTGTAACTGATTGAATTGAATAACACATATAATGTATCATATAAGAGAAAGTTTTCTTCTCTAATTAACCAAACGTTTCTTTGGCATTTATGCTTGGGTCATATTAATCTAAACAAGATAAATAGACTAGTAGAAAAAGGACTTTTAAGTTCATTGGAAGTGGAGACACTTCCAGTCTGTGAATCCTACTTAGAGGGTAAGAAGACCAAGTGGCCCTTTTCGGCCAAAGGTTATAGAGCTAAAAGATTGTTAGAACTGGTTCATCCAGATGTATTTGGTCTTATGACAATCTGGGTTAGAGGTGGCTTTGAGTACTTTGTTAGTTTCATTAATGACTACTCAAGTTATGGATACATTTATCTAATGCACCGTAAGTTTGAATACTTTGAGAAATTCAAAAAATTCAAGGCGGAGGCAGAAAAGCATCTGGGTAAAACTATCAAAACACTATGATCCGACCGTAGTGGGGAATACGTCTTTGGAGAGCTTAGGGACTACTTGCCATCGGAATGGATTATATCCCAGTTAACTGCACCAGGGACTCAGCAACAGAATGATGTAGCAGAAAGAATGAATAGGACTCTTATAGAGATGGTAAGGTCTATGATGAGTTATTCAAGTTTACCCGATTCATTTTGGAGACTCGCATTAAAGACAATGGCTTACATTCTAAACTTGTTACCTTATAAGGAAGTACCTTCTACTCTCACAAAATTGTGGACCAGGCGTAAGCTTAATCTGAAACATATTCAGATTTGGGAGTGTCTAGCATATGTGGTGAAATAGATTATAGGTAAGTTGAAACCAAGGACAAAAGTCTATTTCTTTGTGGGATATCCCAAAGAAACGAAGAATGGTCTATTTTATAATCCTAAAGATCAAAAGATTATTGTTATCATCAATACTCGATTCTTGAAAGAGGATTATATTATGGACTACAAGCCCAATAGTAAAATTATTTTGAAGAAAATGAGAGAAAATACCAGTAGAACGAAAAAGAAATCACAAGTCACTGATTCCCATTGTTTTGTTGTAGTGTGAGGATTATCGGGACGTATACAAATCATGAACAGGGTGCTGATGCACAGGGTTCAGATTCTGTACAGCGTATTATAGGTAGTACACAAACACAGGTAGTGTCTCGTTGTAGTGGGAGGGTTGTTCATCGACCTAATTGATATATGTTCTTGGGAGAATCTTTTGACAAGATCCCGACAGAATTAGATACCGAACCTTATAACTACAATAAAGCACTACAGGATAAAGACGTTGATCTTTAGCAAAAGACTATGAATATAGAAATAGAATCTATGTATTTTAATCAGTCAGATATGAGAACTTTTAGAACCACCGGAAGAGATAAAACCCATTAGATGCAAGTAGATCTACAAGTGGAAGAGAGGAGCAGACAAAAAGGTTAAAACCTTCAAAGATAGGCTTGTTGCAAAAGGGTTCACTCAGAAAGAAGGGATCGACTATGAGAAAACTTTTTTTCCAATCGCCATGCTTAATTCTATCTGGATTCTCTTATCCATTGCTACTCATTTTGATAACAAAATTTAGAAAATCGATGTCAAGACAACTTTTCTTAATGAAAGTCTTGACGAGTGTATTTATGTGGTACAACAAGATGGTTTCATAGCGAAGGGCTAGGAGTACATGTTGTGCAAGCTTAAGAGATCAATTTATGGTCTTAAGCATGCATCGAGGTCTTGAAATACTTGGTTTGATCAAGTCATAAAATCTTATAATTTTGATTAGAGTTCAAAAGAGTCATGTGTGTACAAGAAGCGTGATGGAAGCATAGTGATATTTCTAGTATTTTATATAGATAATATCTTACTCATCGAAAACAATGTGGGAGACATTATCTACGATAAAAGTATGGTTGTCTGGATAGTTCGATATGAAAGTCTTGAAAAAAGTTAGTCGCATCCTATGGATCAAGCTTGTGCCAGATCAAAAACAGATGATATTGGGCTTGTCATAAATAAAGCATATCAATGATATCTTTACTCGTTTTAACATGCAGGATTCCAAGAAAGGGTTTCTCCCTTTTACGCATAGAATCACTTTATCCAAGGATCAACATCCGTAGACACCTGATGAGATAGAGAAGATGAAGGCAATTCCTTATGCTTCTACAGTAAGAAGCCTAATGTATGCTATGCTTTGCACTAGACTCGATATTTTCTTTGCCTTTGGCATAGTTAGCAAATATTAGTCTAACGTAGTGTAGGAGCATTAGACTGCAGTAAAAAATATAATTAAGTACCTGAAATGGATTAAAAATTATATGTTGGTTTACCACGTAGACAGTCTAGTACATTTAGGGTACATAGACTCAGATTTATAGTCAGATAAATATTTTTGTAAGTCTACCTCATAATATGCGTTTACCTTAGGAGGTTGAGCTATAAGTTGGAAAAGTATCAAGTTATCCTGCATTATTAACTCCATTATGGAGGCTGAGTATGCGGCTGCTTCTGAAGCGGTCAATGAGGTCATTTGGCTAAACAACTTTATGTTAGATCTAGACGTGGTCCCTTTAGTTCAGTTGGCTATTACACTTTATTGTGATAATAGCAGAGCAGTTGCAAACTCAAAGGAACCAAGAGTCCACAAAAAAGAAAAGCACATTGATGGTAAGTATCACTTGTTACGAGAAATTATACAGAGAGGTGATATTGTTGTGACCAAGATTGCATCATGAGACAACCTTGCAAATTCTTTTTATAAAGAGCTTACTGACTAATACTTTTAATAGTAATGTAGAGGGCTTGGGCGTCAGATGTATGTCAACATGATTTTGAGTATAATTGGGAGATTGGTAGAGTTGTATACTAAAAACCATAGATTTATTTGGTTTTAGTATTTAATTTTATTTTAAAAATATTAATTTTCTATTTTATGATAATTTTAATAAATAATGTATGCAATATTATTTCTTTAATGTTATGGATAAATGTCATTTATTCTATATAGTATTTAATATAGTGTATAGAGTACGGCTTACACACGAAAGACCAAATTTTAGGTTCTTATAGAATATAAGTATTTGTTTACAGTTTAGATGAAAATGAACATACCATCAGTACGGCTGTAGTACAAAATTTTAGTAGATCTGTCTTAATTATGGAGAATAGATAATAGCATTATCTATTGTTTTGACTCTTTGTGCTAGTACACTTTGTGTGTATTGAATGGAACACATTAGAGTAATTAATTTTATACGAATTATATAAATTAATTTACACCCTAAGGTTATTATGAGAGTACTTATACTCTTAATTTTGAAATAATTAATTATTTGCATATATTTAATACTCGTTGTTTTGATTCATTAGAGGGTGTGATCTTATATGAGTCAACATTCCCGGTGAGTTGGATAGCAATATTAATTATATGGTGAATATTAATTATTGATGGAATCTACGTCTCGATAGTTTGGGATTGATGATAACCCCTTAAGGAAGCTTATAAGTTTAGACCGGGTCAAATCCTACAAGTGGATTTTATTATCTAACGGTCAAGTAAGTTAAGCGGGCGTGCTTAAGAAATTTAAAAATACCAATTAAATTAAAATTGTCAGTAAGTAAATTTAGTTGGCAGGTATCAAAAATCTTAACGTAAGAAAATGAGTTAAGTATTTAATAACAGGAGCTCAATGCAAGATGGTCTTCAGATTATGAGTTAGAGTGTAGTTATAGTTCTTTAATGGTATGAACTATAATTTAGTATTTTATAAAAATTACAGAAACTATTGTAAGGTTTTCATAATTATAGATACCGTTGATAGGTTTTAATAATTGCAAAAATTTGCTAGATACGTATTTGGGTTACACTAAAAATCTTTGTCATGATTACTCCACAGGCCCATATTGTGCCCTATAAATATGTTGGTAGGCTGAACCAAATTCATAACTCATTTTCAAGGCTAAGGTTGATCAGGTTCTACCAGTACTAGTTCTCGAAGAAACGTAACCCACACTACGTTCGGTAATCGCATAAGGGAATATAGTAGAAGGTCTGACAAGAGCTTCAACTTAGGAATCAAATTCATAGTTGGAGAATCGACCAAAAATGTATTCTTCTAAATTAACTATTGTGGCACAGGTTTTATTTTGATCGTTCGACATCAAAAAATTTTATCTGGAGCCCATTTTTGTGATTGCCCGTCCAGTTATTTTTATCAAAAAATTATTTACATAAATAATGATCTAAGAAGTTTTGCCTCTTACATGATAAAATCAGAGCAATTACACATGTATAATCCATATTTCTCCTTCTGGGTGTACTAGGTTTTAGTTTTCGAGATTTAGGAAAAAAGTTTCATTTTTTCGCACGGATTTCATTTGAACAGATTCCCATTTGTCAAGATGGTGCTACGCTATACAGTTTTTGTTGTTTTATGTTCTTCACCCCATGCCGTGTTTGAGTCGATTCATATGTATTATCATTAGATCTTAAAATTCTGGTCCCTTCAAGTGGTACTAGAGTCGTCTTTGATGTTACATAACAGTTGAATTAGGTCCATGTTGTCCATATATGTTAATCTACGCATATGGGGTTCGGGTAGGTTAGAAATGTGCTAACCTTTGTTTTGCAGCGTTCTATCCTGACTTCATGGTCATATATGAATGTATGTTTGATTGCATGTCTTGTATGATGATTGGTTTTTGGTTTCCACAATGTTTGAATCGTGGTAGAATTAATGTGAACTCCATTTGAGGTATAAGATCTTGTGTAACCTTCCCTCTCTTGTAGATTGAATGTGAACACCTTATATGGAGGCATTTGAACCGAGTTTGAAACCTTTAACAGGGTGAAGTTGAACATTGGAACACGTTTCTAAAGCCTAGGCATTGGTTTCCATGAGTTTGTAGAGTTCTAATATGTTTAGAACTGCTTTAGATGCTTGACGGGGCAGTTAGGGCTCTTTTTCGTGTAGCAAAAAATCTCAGTCCATTCGAACACCCCACTGTCCGTTCGAATGGAAAACATTATAGAGGGATTCCGTTCGGACACCCTAGCATTACTGGTGCAAAACCGTCGGGACGGCGGACAACCTGTCCGAACAAAACAGAATAGTAGGTTGTTTTTGTCAAGGATCGAGCCAAGATGTTTGCAAAGTTTGACACAAAATTAGGGTTTTGACATGAAGGATTGATGCTTGGCTTCGGGGGTGCTACCCCTCGAACCCTGTGCCACGTAGACAAACATGAATGCCTCAGGATGAAGAGGTGGCTCAGAAATTCTAAAACGACCATAGAAGCTAGGATTATCTATTTATTTATTGTCGTATGCATGTTTATAATGTTTATACTTTTTTGTTGCAAATGTATAATTCTGGACAACATGGACAACCATTATTATTGCATGCTTGACAAATAGTTTAATTTAAATAAATTTACTTTTTTGAAATTGTTTAATATGCGTAACTAGATAATAAAACTAAATTCTCAAGTTTTTATTTAAATTTTTTTTTATTAAAAAGAAAAAAATTAAAAATTTTATTAGTTACAAATATTACACGTAAAGATTGGTTTTAATCAAAATTTTTGTAACATGTGATTTATTTTGAAATTATGTTGAAAATAAACAATTTTTATAATTCTAAAAAATATTTTAAATACTAAGTGAGTGAGAAAATGTATTCACATATAAATTTTACGATTTCCATTATTAGTTTGTAGGTCGTGTAATTAATTTCGTGTATTGGCCTTAGATGCCTTGCTTCCTATCGAACAGAATTAATTATAGTATCATCGGTACAGACTTCTTTTAAAGATAATTCTAAATAATTATTAGTGTAAATCATTTCTACATATCAAGAGCTTATGCGAAATAATTAATTTAAAATTAAGTGATGATATACACTTAGTTATAAATAATAATATTTTTTCAATTTAAATCACTGCTATTTATAAGACTGAAACTATGTTAGTTATTTAATTTTATTTGGCATGATCTATTACCTAAATAGTAAATTAATATGAATTGGCCTATCTGAGTGAATGATGAATAATATACGACATTTCCATTGAGGCATGATATTCAAGGTGTACTAGGCTACTGGCGAGTTATTTTTAAAAATGGTTAATGGCACTAAATTTTAAAATATATTCAAAATTTTTACTTATCATAATTAATAGTATTTAATTATGTAATACGATGGGTATTCCTAATTTAATTTAAATTACTAAAAAGATAATTATAATGTGATTTTAAGACTTGTATATGTGTTACAAATTAATTCATTAGCTAGTATATTTTAATTTTTTAACTAATTGCTTAGTTACTCTAAAAATTGAATATGTTTATGAACATTTTAGAGTAAGTGAGTAACAAAATAAAAGTTTTAAGAGCTAATTTATAACAAAAAATAATTTAATTATCTTAGATGATAATTATATACATGTGTACACACACACACACACACATATATATATATATATATATATATATATATATTGATCGGCCACACATTCATGCAATTGGTCACAGATGAAAACAAGTAGTAAAATTTCTCACGAGTCATCACCATGGGGCACTGGCTTCTTCCTTGAACATAACCTTGTACCTCTGCACATTCTCCATCAAAGCCTCCATCTCATCACCAAGCCTATTCCTACCCTGTTTTAATTCCAGAATTTTTCTTTCAAGAAGACCAATCGCCTCCTCGACACGGTCTCGCTCACCTCTAGCTTTTTCATACCACTTCCATTCTGGTGCCTCAGCTGACTTCAGTGCAAGACCCACGAGCCGGTTCAGCCGAGCATGTAAAAACCCGACATCCATTCCCAACATCTCAAGGGCTTCCAAAGTCTTTTCCCAAGTTGCAAAATCGTCCTGGGAGGTGGAAATCTCGCAAGCTCTAATTGCATCAGCAAGGTTAGTTGTTTCTGAGATAATTCCAGCTGCCATTGTGCTGTTAATGGTCTTAAGAAGGCCATCGTGCAGATACGATTTTCGGGTGCAGCAGAGATCATAGTACTTTTCCCGAACGTGTTTGGAAAGCTTAGAGTCGATGGTCAAGCCATTCACAACAACGGTGAAGTACTTAAAATCAGAAATGGGTCGTGCTGACTTGAAACCTTCAATGCCCAAAGAGGGAAGATTCTTCCCATCATGCTCAGACTGATCTGTTAAAGGGCTAGGACAAAATTGCCTCGCCACCGTGTGGTTCTCCTCAACATTCTCTTGAAGAACGTTGGGCAGAACATTCTTACATGTTCCTCTATTCTTCTGCGTGTAAGCTGCTTGCCGGATATCAACATTGAAGCATAAAAATGAAGAAATTTAAGTAGTGATTAGAATTTAGAGGGTTCATTCAAAAATGATGGTTGAGCGAAATGGAGAAGTGCTGCTTACCAAAATCAGTTTCTTTTTTACAACCATCAAAATGCAGAATGTCAGGGGGGTGGGCTACATCCAAATCATTTGCTCTCACTATAAACACCTATAACAGAAAGTTGGGAGGTCAGAATCATGCAGATATTTAAGTTAAACAAGAAACTCCTCCTGAAAGAGGCAAGGTAAACGAGCACATATTACTTTTTTTAATTCAAAAACTAGTAAGAAGATCTTTGATCTGACAAGGGTTTGGATCAGATTTTTTTTTTCTTTTTTCCTTATCTTTTCTGTTCTTTTTTTTTTTTTTTTGTCTTCCTCCTATATTTGTGGAGAAAAATAAATAAGAAAGGGTGCAAAAGGAGGGATCATCACTTGCTCAACCTAAAACAAGATTTTTCCATGTCATTCTTGAAACATGTAGGTTTCTTAATCTCACTAACTGGTGTTCCTTCAATTAGATCAATCATTTTTATGACATTTCTACTTTCTTCTTCTTTTTTAGATTGCAAGTGAACAGCACATATCTGAAAGAGCCCTAGAAGCCATATTTCTGAGAGTTAATACGTATGAGTTTATACACTAACAATTGATTCACCTAGTGTGACAGATTTTGGGTTTGTCAACAATCCCAAAGCTTTCTTAACTAGGTTTACATCTATGATTTGTAATATGTAGGTTTAAAATGGATTGTAACTAAAATACCCTTAAAACCCAAATAGGAAGTTAGATATAAACACAACAAATTAACAATAGGCTCAAATGATTACCTTAAATTTGCAAGGCCCGACCAAATGGAAAACTACAACATCACCTTCAAGCAAATTTTGTGCGACAGAAAAGCCTCTCCATCCACCACTTAGTCCCCCTTTACCCGCAAGGAAGTTTGTTTTGTATTTTTTCCCACTTTCATCCTCCAAAACAATAGTTTCATCACACCTCGACAAGTTCAATTTGCAAAATTCTGAAGGTAGACCCTGTCATCAAGAAAGGTTAGCACAAACAAATTCCCAACTCGAGGTTTCAATAGATTATGGGACAATGCTTCGGGGCTAACCAGCCAAAATCCTCTGGTAACGTGTGACCGGAGCATTAACTTAATGAAGCTAGGAAATAATGGGGATAAACTTGCTTGAACATCTTCTGCTCTCTCCATGACTGGAGAAAACCGAGTTTTGACATGATCAGAGGAGTTGTCCACTATTTCTCTCTTCCTTTTACAACTTTATGTGAATCCAATAGACAGGAACAACAAGATAATTCAAGCTCTAATAAGTATTCCTTACTTTGGGGAAAAGAAAAGGGGAAAAAACCAAAAAAAGGACAACCGCCTAAGTAATTTCACTTACCATTTACTTTTCTTAGGATTATCAGAAACCATCTGCATAAAAGAATTACAAAACTTTCTCATCAAAAATACCATTTAATCAATTGGAACAAACAAATAACATCTCAAGAAAGCAAATTGCCCACTTCTATATATCTAGATGTACACATGAAATGAGTCAGAGAACCCAGCAGATATGGTTTTTGATTGTCAGTAGTTTGATAAAATGAGTCCGACTTCATTCACCCATTAGTTTGGTGAACAAAAACCCCTTTTTTATCAATCTAAACCATAAAATCAATCGTACATTTAAATTATGTAGCAGCAAACACTCCACATAGAACCATATTGGCACATCTTTATTAGGTACGTAAGTGACAAGAATAACCCATTTAGTGTGCAGCGCACATTCTCATTTGTTGAGAGTACAACATAGAGAATGACACGTTATACTCCGAAAATATCTAATAATTTTCTGCAAACAATTAATTATCCGGTACTCATAAAACACTAAGTGGCATTACTTATGTAATGTTCTTCTTATGTTCTTATCCAATCATGTAGTACAAAAACACTAACTAATATAGCGAAAAACACTTAAGAAAAAATTATTGAGTATGTTGGAATTTTGTGAATTCATTGGCCATTGAATTCCAGAATTCAATAGCAGGATTCAATTGCAATTGAATTGGCCATTCAATTGGCAATTGAATCCTGAAAATCAATATCACTCATGGCTATTGATTTCCCTGTAACCCCCTCCATGATGAAAGGCCTATATATGCTGTCATCTCATTCAAAGGAAAGGGAGGCAGAAGAGAAGAGAAGAAGAGACAGAACAGAGAACAGAGAAGAAGACAGTAGAGGTGAGAAATGAGAGATATAACTCATATTATATTGCAAGCTGTAAGAGAGAGAAAGACAGACGAAGTACGTTCGTAGCCGATCCCTGGTGGTGTTCCAACGATCGTGTAGCCGTTTTATCCTGGGAGAGTGACGCCGGTGGAAAACCTACAACACCCTCGGT
>JAOTRH010000020.1:1527848-1555650 GCA_034768845.1 Heliamphora exappendiculata | reverse complement strand
AATTTAACTGTTTTACAAAAGAAGTCAATTTTTTAGTGAATCCAAACATATACTCTATCACAAAATCTCGCGATCAATTTTACTTCCAAGCTTTATCAATGTTTAACTCAAAGTACCTACTATTATTTTCATTTTTTAACTCTTCTCATACATAGCATATATTTTTGTCACCTATTATTATGGCAGAAAAAAATAATAATGAAAAAAATGCAATTGCACGCATAGAAGACACAATTTTTGCGTAGTCATCCACACCTAAGACTGCGTTCACAGAGTTACAATTACTTTCACTACGATAGAATAAGAATTTAAACACCAATCTCCGAACAAAAATAGAAGCACAATCATTCATGCACTAAAAAAAAAATTACAATGCAAATTAAAATGAAAGTACAGCCATGCACACATTAAAGAGAAAATTACACAATAAATCTTTTACTATGATCGATAGTATAGAAATTTAAATACCAATTTTCGAACGCAAACAAAAATACAACGTTAATCATACATGCATTAAAAAAAAAATCATATAAAGATTGATGTGACTCGGCACAGCCTGTCTATGTCCATAAATAAGAAAGATAATTCACTATAAACGTAGAGTGTAAAATCATGAGATAAAAAATAATCTAAAATTCGACACCCACAACTTGATTCCCTGTTCACGATGTTATTCTAATATTCTCGATATTTTTTATTTCTCCCTACATCTCTACCTATTTAATTAAACTCTCAACGCAACGTATTAGAATCATAAGATCTTTTTTTATTGGTAAACTCTAAAAATTTAGCCCTTATATAATTATAAAATCTACATATATTGCACTTCTTATGAATTTATTACTCTATCCCAATTCAAATATATGTAAATAAAAAAAAATTAATTATATGGGTCCAACACAAACAAGACACATACACCTAACAAATAGAAGTAGATACAATACAAATGTTAAAAAATCTTAATAGAAGCAATGAATATGAATACTCACAAATAGGGTAGAAATTAAAAATAGGACAAAATAATTTTTTCAGACGCATTGCTCATGAAATCGCACAAAACTTGTTCATGAACACTCGAATTCGGGACTAAAGGTCCTAACCTCTACTACATAGATTAAGCCTTACAAAAATTAATTTTAAACTATGCTACCAAACAAATCAAATCATGAATTAAACCACCAAAAAAATAACCAAACCCCACATTCTTTAACACCTACAACTGAACATTGCACAAATAGCACTAAATTCATATCTAAATGGACAAAAGAGCCTCCCAACCAGCGCTAACTCACCGCAGAAAATAAGGCAAATGTAAAGGGCAAAATCGTCCAATGAACCTCAATTAAACCCATGTTCGGACTCTTTATAATTTGCCTTCAAAAATTTAAAATTACAGATTTTAAGTCATACCGTTTACATCCCAAAAAAATCTAGTAACTTTTTTTTTCTTAAGAAAAAAGTTTTTCTTTCACGTGCCAAAATTTTTTTTTTTTTTTTTTAAAATAAAATAACTATAGTATTTGCAATGCACAACTTCAACTTTAACCAAATTAAAATAAACCAAACTAAACATTTATTCCAATCAACTAGGGTCAATTACATAAATTTTTTTACGCTATTTTATTATATTAAAAGTTATATTTTTAATTAATTTTAATAAATTTATATTTTTTTATTTCTTCATTACATGTCAATTTAGGTCTCTCTCTTCTTAGTATTTTTATTACTCATAATTTTATCATTTTTTTTATTACTACATCAACTGTTCTATGTTGTATGTATTCAAACTACATTAATTTATTTTTTCTTTACTTATTCTTAATTAGTACAATTTCTATCGTTTCACAAATTAGTATTGTTATTCTAAAACTACAACTCTGACAAAAAAAAAATTGAAGCCACGTTATACATCTCAACAAAAAATTAAAAAAACAAAAAACTACTTTAAAAAAACATATTTTAAACAATTTGACTTTTTTCTTCTTCCTTAAAAAAAAAAAAGTCTAAACCTCTTAAAATCTTCCATTTTTGACACCACAAACACAACCCGAGGACGAGATTTTCGGAAGGGAAAACTCTGAATGTTTTCGGAACCGAAAATTCCCATCTTGTCCCTTTTCAATTGCACGATGCAGCTGAGAAAAGGGAATATATATATGTGCAGCCTTTTTTTTTTTAAAGAAAAGAAAAAAAAAGGATTATTATTATTATTTATTTATTTATTTGAAAGAAAGTGACGAGGATGAAAAGTTATCTGGCAGGAATTTCATTCCTCTTCTTGGCTGTAACTTCTTGTTCGAAGAGCAATTTCAACATACTCTTTGTATGAAATTTGTTGACTATACTTTAGTCTAATTTATTTTTATTATTTTTAATATATATTTTATTTAACTAATTATTATAAAAAAATAAAATAGCTAGTTAAATATAACTAGAAAAAAAAACCTTTTTCTATATTAATTAGCATGATAAAATACCTGTTGTAGCTGGTAAAATTAGATTAAACTAGCTACTTTACCCAACAAACCACATATAGACCGATGATTTAGTTTAAATGAATAACAAAAATAAAAAAATAGTGTTTGAGTGTATATATATAAAAAAGTAGTTAGTTAAAATAAAAATTACACTTTTTATACTTTAACTAGCTATTTTAAATAAAAAAGTTAAAGATGCTCTAAGCCTCTTGTTGACTTCTTTCTAGAATCATATTTGATAAATATTAAAAATGTATATTACACTTATATTTTTTATATTTAAGAGTAATAATACTGATATCTTATTTATTTTTTAAAATATCACTGCACCTCTTTATATTTTTATTTTTATAACACTTAAGTCCAAACGAGTATAGAACATTTCTCTATGCTCGCTTGAGTTAATATTAAAACATTTCACTATAGATAAAAAATATATATAAAAAAATTTATTACACGCGATACTTAAATATAAACAAAAAATATATATAAACCATAATAAACTAACTAATCAAATTTTATGTTATTTATTTTCGAATTTAGTAAATTTTTTTCTCTTTTTTTTATTCAAAATATTTTTATTTTTTAATTTCTCTCGTCAAGATGATTCAAATAAAGTGAAAGTTTTTTACCAAAAACTATAAAAAGTTAAAAACTAATATTTTTTTATCAAAATTAAAAACTTAAAAATAAAAATAAATTAATAAATTAAAATTTATGTTTTTATTTTACTTATTTTTGTATTTAGTAATTTTTTATTTTTTAAATAAAATTTTATAATTAAAAAAAAACTAAAAATTAACTTTCAAAGAATAAATAAGTATCAATGTTATTATTCTTAAATATAAAAGGTGTATGTATAATATACTCAGTACCAAAATAGGTTGAATTGGCTTACTAATTCAATGGTCCTTCTAAATCCATATTTGATTGTAAATAATTGCTGGAATCACAGTTCGTTGGAGAGCTAAATCCTAACCATGGTTTGGACTCGTAATACCCAATGGCACTTGTTACTAGTAATTCATTCCGAGTGGCATAAATTTAAATGGACCATTTTACCCTTCCCATTATTGGTTATCCCAACATTGCCCTCGTTACGGGCTCCTTCCGCCACGGCGGTATCATCCTGTTGGAAAGATGGCACAACCCATCCATCTCAATCAAGTGCCGTAAAGGAACCCAAGTCAAACCCTTCAGAAAAATCCCTTGTTGCTTGAGAATTAATAATATATTCTTTATTGTTTTTAAATTTTTTTGCAATCATTTTTTTAGCTATTTTTAAATAAAATTATTTTTTTATTGAGAAAATTATTATCATTTCGTATAATAAAATAAATAATTTATTTTAATGTAAATCACTTTTTGGTCAATAAAAAATAAGTAAACATTTTTATTACATAAAAATAGCGCAATTTAAAAACATTTTTTAAAAATTTATAAAAACAAATGAGTAAAAAATTATTTAAAAAGCTAGAGCAAGCATAACCTAAAATCGCATTTTTAGAATGTTAAAATTCTAAAAAATTACACCAGAAAAAAATCCTAAACAGGACCTAATTAATTACACAAGTAAATGATTTAAGCATCATAAAGATAATATTAATTAAAAATTAACAAATATAATTATATCTCACGTTATTCAGTCTTATTCAAATAAAATATGAATTTATCAAATCAATTATCTAATTCTACATAAATCAAACATAAGAAAATTACTACTACCTCATTATTAATTTCACCTCATTATCAATCAAGACACTAATTTCATCTCATTATTAATCTCAATCAATAAACACCGGTTATTAAACAAACCTTAAAATTCTTATTTTTTTAAAAACAATTATTATTAATAGCCCTTATAAAAATGTATTTTTTTCATTAAGTCAAGTTGACCTTTTTTTTAATTCGTTAAATTTACTTTCAGTTGCTTTTCATGCATTAAGTCCATATTAGTCATAGAAGATAATATTTTTTGATATATTTATCTATTTAGAATTTTAAAGTATTTTAGGATTAATCATATCATTGTAAAAAACAACAACAACAACAACAACAATAATAATAATAATAATAATAATAATAATAATAATAATAATAAAAAATAAGTTAGTAATTTATAGGATGTTTATTAATTTGAGAATAATAAAAGATAAAAATATTAGCAACAACGTTGAAAAAATGTAAAAATAAACACATTTTATTTACTATAGAGATTGTGCTATAAGTAAATTGTATAAAGTCAGTATATTTATATTAAAAAAATAATTGTTCGTGGATATACAATAGTTTTGATTTAAGAATTTATTATCAATATTTGCACTAGTAACCAGAATATTTTACTAGTTCCTTTCGTAAATAAATGTTACTTGAAATTTTTAATATGTTTAAATCTATTTTTATTTTCTTATTTGATAATTCTTATCTTATCAGTAGTATTTATATTTTTAAAACTCTTTATTAATTGCATATTTATATATTATTAGAAATATTTATAATTAATTTAATAATTTTATGAGTAATATAATTGTAGCGATATTAGAAATATTTATAAAACCTTTACTTAAATTTCTCTAAATTTAACCATTCAAGTTTTAACATGTTTATTTCCATAACATATTGCATTTTTTAAAATTATTTTATATTCACGTTACATATATATTTAGGAACATTCAGAATTAGTTTACTAATTTTTTGAGTACTTTCAGTTGTGGAGATAAATTTAATTATGAATGTTTAACATATTTATTTTCTTAAAAAAAAATTCTTTTTGAAATTGTTTCATATGCATGTTTTATATATATAGGAACATTCAGAATTAGTTTACTAATTTTTTGAATACTTTCAGTTGTGGAGATAAATTTAGTTGTGTAAGTTTAACATATTTATTTTTTTAACAAAAATTTACTTTTTAAAATTGTTTCATATGCATGTTATATATATATATATAGGAACATTCATAATTAATTTGGTGATTTTTTGAATACTTATGTTTTTCTGGAGATTAATTTAACTCTAATCAAAATTCTAAATTTTTTATTTATGTTTCTTTTTCATAAACTTTAATATTGAATATAGATCTTAATTGATAGAGTTTGCTAATTGTGCCACAGAGATATTAATTTTATAAAAAAAAATTTGTAGAATAAGAGTTATGATATTTGAAGTTTCAAAATCAAGATTAAATATGTGCATGATCTTTTTATAAGAAAATAATTGTACTATTAGACTTTTTGCATGAGAAAAATTTGCTCGATCTTAGTGAATTCGTATATTTGGGGTGTTTGAGAATACTTATAGCTTTTGTTTTTAGTTTTTTATTATTATTTTTAGTTGTAAGTTATAATTTATTTTAAATATTCATAATTTTTGCTACAAACTATAACTATTTTTTTTTATATTTTAATTATAAATTACAAGTTTTACTAAATACTCATAATTTCTACTATAAGTTGTAATTTATAAGCTACTAGCAGTAATTTTGTCAAATACTATCATTAATTTGGTTTTAGGGCATAATCAAAAATTTGTAACTCAGGAAAAAATATTAAGTATAGAAAAATCTAAACAAATTGTTGGATTTAATATCTAAAATTACAACAATTTATGGGATTTATAACACAACTAATGTAGTAATTTAATACAACAATAAACAAAATGCAGAAAATTAACTGAAATTTTAGAATTAAAACAGAAACAAAGTTTTATATATATATGCTGAAAATTACTTAAACATATGCAGACAAGAAACAGATCGTTAAACGGTGTTAAAAGCAAAATCGTTTTATAAACATATCATTTAAAACTGGTTTTAATTTTTATAAAATGAAAACAGAATAGAAAAGAAGAACAGGGTACTAAATAAATAAAAAAAGATAGAACCGAACACTGTTTGACGAAAACAAAATAGAACACTGTTTTAATTAACAAAATTAAATCAGAACCAAAATTTTAAAAGCGGAGCAATACCAAAAATATAAAGCTTACAGAACACTTGAAGAACATAATATTGGAATCGAGTTCAGCGTTATACGTGCTAAAATTAAAGATATGATTTAGTTAATATTTGATTTGGTCAATATCCTTAATTATGTAATTTTATTTTATTCTATAATTGTATGATATTTTTCTGTAATCTTATTTTATTCTATAATTGTATGATATTTTTCTGTAATTTTTTATTCTTTTCTTGTTAATGTTTGTATTATATATATTGTACAATTACGATTAATGAAATTATCAAAAAATTATTCCACAGTTGTGTTATTTGATATGGTATCATAGCCTTTTTACCCTTTGAATGCCATTCTGGATACCCATGAAGTCGGAAGCACGTGTCCACCGTATGTCCAGTGCCATTACAGTAAGTACATTTTCGATCATTCTTTGAGATGGTCATCTTCCGAAATACCATTACAGCCCATTCTCCAATATTTTCTCTAAGCGTAGCATCTTGGCGGTTAGCTTCCACACAAACCATTGCATAAGCTAAAGAGGTTTTGTAGACAATACACAACCTCAAACCCCATCTAAATGAGGATCAAGACCAGTCAAAAACTTATACACACGTTCGGAATTAACCTTAGTAGTGTATATAGAAAAATCATTGGCACACTCCATAAAATAGTCATCAATATCATCAAGCTCCTGCCATATTTTCTATAATTTGTCAAAATATAAAATAATAGAACCTCCATTTTGGAAAACAAAAATTACCTCACAATGAAATTGATAATCTTTGGGCGCATCCTAATCAATCGAATATGTATTTTTAACTGCCTTCCATATCTCCTTTGCCGTACACAATCAAAGAAAGAGAGATCGAATATCTTTTGTCATCACATCAAGAAGTCAAGATTTGACTAAGTAATTTTCATCCTCCAATTTTTCATATTCTTTCAACTTTTTATTTACTGAAGCATTCTTGGTACTTGAAATATAATCCCAACGTTTTCTCTCACAAATTTTATTTTGGGTATTCAAATGCCACTCTACATAATTGGTACTATAAAGCCGTTCCGGAGTGATAAGAGATAAAGTTTTCTACAAATGAAAGCCGAACACAATAGTAGAAGATTTGTTCTTCTTCTGTGATTCAGCACCACTTACTCCGGTCATGATGGGACTAAACAAAAATTTTGCAACAGAATGATATGAACAAAAATAGCAATTGTGAATACAGGACCTACTTCAATACCTAGAGATTAAAGAAGGCTATACCATATCAAATAACACAATTGTAGAATAATTTTTTGATAATTTCATTCATCGTAATTGTACAATATATATTGTACAAATATTAACAAGAAAAAAATAAAAGATTACAAAAAAATATCCTATAATTATATAATAAAATAAGATTACATAATTAAGAATATTGACCAAATCAAATATTGACTAAATCATATCCTTAATTTTAGCAATCCTCAGTTCGCCATAATTTATCACTTCTTTGGAATTGTATGATGTCTTTTTAAGAAAAATTACACTCTCGCCTCGATGCTTGCGATGTAATGGGCGTCTGTCTCTATAATAAAACGATTTCCGTGTGTAGACTTTCTCAAGAAAACAATGACAGAGAATGAGAGGAACAAAGTTTCGGTAGGGAAGGTCTGGAGCATTCGATATCAGAACTGATTCTAGAACAACCTTTTTATAGGCATGAAAGGTGATAAATAACGGTACGATCCTCCCCGTTCGGTCTGATAAATAACAATTCAGTCTGAATCTACCGTTAGATAGATCCTCCCCGTTCATAAAACTAGGTGCCCTCAAGGGATACACCCCTTAGGCCAAACTTGGCTTATATAAGTCACTCACTCAATACTCTCCCAACCAATGCGGGATTGGGCAAAGTTACCATTGTTTTACAAACTTTAATGGCATACTTTTGAAATTAATTTTTTATTCACTCATTAATAGTTTTAAATGCCACAAAGTTCATAATTATTCTACTCACGAAGATAAATAAATTAGAATTTGAAATTATCTAAAAAAATTAATCTAATCAAAAAATATTTAATTTTAAAATTATCCAAAAATCATATTCTAAAATATTCGAAACTCCTTTTTTCCAACTTTCCAACACAGATGCTGCAAACCATTGCCATACATTAAAATACGGGCGACGCCACCTTTAGTGGGTGGGGTTAATTGATCCCATTAAAATATTTTTGAGATTTTTTATAGTATTTTATTTTTTAATTGACTTGTAATTGACCTCACTAAAAATGCGGCTGACCCTAATCAAAAAAATAAAATTACTAAATAATTTTTCTCCAAACAATGTAATTAAGTAATAATTAGTTCAAAAATCATTATCTTATAAAATAAGTAAAAAATATTTAGTTTCAGTTAAGTTATTTATTAGTTTATAAGTTATTAAATAAATTATTAAAATTTATGATAAAAATTAGCTAAGATTAAGTAGCATAAGTAATTTATTATGTCTTTAAACAAGAATCTCAAGAGCAACATGAGAGAACAAAATGACGAAATAGTATTCAATTTAAAATTTTGTTCTCCAAAAAAAACATTATTGTTTAAATTTTTTTTAAAAAAACATGTCAAATTCTTTTAAACAACCAATATTCCAAATAAGTTAACAAATAAACATATATCTCAAACAAAAATAACTTATCTATATTTTATATTTTATATTTTATAAATATGATACTAAATTAATAAATTATTATATTAAATGGAGGTCTATTTTTGTGGATGACCTCCCTTACTAAAAATTTTAGAGTCGCCACTGCATTAAAATGTAATAGATTTCAATTTTTCTATTTACACATTTTTTTGTAACAAACAATAAGCCAAAATTATTCAACTTCGAACTATTTTCATTAATTGGTGTTTTATTGAGACACAAAAAAAGCATCTGGTTATTAATATAATAATATTCAATCAGTTCAAAAAGATATAATAGCATATATCAGTATGTTGCAATAATAGAAGATAAAATCTACTCTATTTTAGTCTTTTACATTTTCCTTTTGAGAGGATAAAAGACAAAAAAATATAATATAAAATATCAAAAATGCAATATAAATATTTACTTCTCAAAAAAGCATAAGAAGGGCCTGCCGGTGCATTATGTAAATTTAATTTTTTTAATTAGTTACTATAAATAAATAATAGATAATAAATATATAAAAAATTTAAAAGGCCCCTCAAGTCCCTAGATAGCTCCGCCCCTTATTTTAAGGGAAGCAGCGTCTCACCTAACAGTCCGTTTGATTTGGGTAATTTGAAGAGAAAAAAAATATATAATTCTTTCAACTTTTATGACTTGTTTTGTTTATTAAACTAGAGAAAAATAGAGAGAAATTGAGAAAATTTGAGAGAATGAGTCATTTTTTTAAATTTTATTTTTTAAATCTCTTCAAATTAGAGAGATTTTAAGAAAAAAAATTGAATTAATTAGTTATTTTTTATAATACCCAAATTACTCATCTAAAAATAAAAAAAATAAGAAAGTAATAGTAAGAACAATATTATTTTCGTAAATTAACTAGTATTGTTTTTTTTTCTTTTATAAAGTCTACCCAAATAAGAGTAAAGAGAAATTATTTTTTGTCTCTCCGATTAATCCAACAAAAAGAAAAAAAAATATAATCATTTTTTTTTCTTTTCTCTTATAATTTAAGGAAAAAAAATATAATTATTATTTTTTTTTTCTCTTATTGATAATCAAATGGACTGTAAGCTTAATACTATTTAGGCATCCGTCACAAGCCTACTTATATGGCATACTTAAATAATTAATAATTTTTTATTATTAAAAACGGAAAGAATTAATTTCCTCCCAAAACAAGTCAAGAAGAAATTAAATTTAATTTCTGAGACCATTCCAAAAGTCACAACTGTTTGGACGTCTGGGTAGTACCATTAAGGCTTTGTTTGTTTGATTGGGATACTTCCTGAAATTAGAAGTTTGCCTTGGACGTGTAGGTAGTACCCTTAAGGCTTTGTTTGTTTCAGAGGAAACTTCCTGAAATTAGATGGAATAAAAAAATGTGGGTTCCACTGCATTAATTTTTGTCAAACTATGTTTAGCAAAGGTAGTATTACTATTTTTTAATTTTTTATTATTAATTTTAATTATACTTTACAAATTTTATTATAAGTTATAATTATTATTTTTTTCTATTTTAATTATAAATTATAATGTTTACTAAACACTCATAACTTATGTTATAAGATATATTTTATAAACTACTAGTATTACATTCCATTTCTGAATGGTATTTGTGACCGACTAGTAAATCAAAATTTATTTAAAATTTTTTATTTTTAAATCTCTATTGATTAGCTTTGGTATAAAAGTACTTTTTTACTAATTTCACAAAAAAATTTCCAGTGATTCTTTCAAAATCTCCCAAAACATACTAATATATACATTCATACATCATTCAAACATGGATCGTGACAACTAGTTTTATTAATCTCAAACCCTATTTATTAATAATGCAATAAAATTATAGCTACCGCCCAAATCCACCACCAGTCCACGTGTCATTCACTTGCATCAAAACCGGTTATATTGCAAAAAACCATTACTATTTCAATGAATTTGGACAAAATTAGTTGAGGCAGTTGCTGTATTTTTGGGACAATGATGCAATTCACTTTAGGGTTGATGTAATCACTTTTTCTTAGATGGGACATATAATTAAGTTTTCTTTATAAAAATTTAATTTGTGTTTGGATTAGTTTTTTTAGTGATTTTTAAATTTTTAAAATTTTTTTATAAAAAAATAAATATCAAATCATAAAATAAAAAAAATAAAAAAAAACCTAACAAATCAAACCGATAAACTTTTTTTTTACTTTTAAATTAAAAAATCACAAAAATAAATTAACCCAAACACATGTTTAAGTAATCTTTACAACTATTAATATATTTACTTATTATTTACTGTCCCCTAAACTTTAGGTTTATTTTGTAATAGAAAAATTATTTTGATAAAAATAAATAAATGACATTATTAGTTTTTTTTTTGAGTTTTTTTGGTTAAAATTTTATCTTTGCAAATCATCTCAATAGAAAAATGAAGAAAAATAAAAAGTAAGGTAATATTTTTATATATTTGATATATATAAAATTTATATTTTTTCAATTAATCTCATTTGCAAATCAAAGACATATATATAGAGTATTTATCAATAATTTTTTATGGTTGTACTAATTTTCTGTCATATAGAGTATTTACCTTTCTTGTTCTTTAAAGATGAATACTTTTTAATTGGTTAGAGTTTTGTAATACTAAAAGTGTTGTAAAAGTAGTAATAAACTCAAGCACTTTTATAATAAATAAATAAAATACTAAACTTAAAAACACAAAATAAATTATTTGTAGGAACAATTATAATAACTTATTTTCTGTAATATTTTTTTCTTCTTACAAGTTTTTCTCAGTACAAAACGAAGCAGTTGGACTTCCTTGTATAAAAAATGAAATTCAAGTACTAAATATAAATATAATTGCATTTGTTTAATTTTTATTAAATATACTATTACATCTAATAAGTGGTTCCTTGCCTATGATTGAATTTGGTTGTCATACATTTATCCACCATACTTTTATAATTTTTTATGATTGATTTTACTTTTTATATAAAAAAAAATTTATTTTTCTTATTTTTTTATTGAGATAATTTGCAAAGATAAATTTTTAACAAAAAAAAAATCAAGAATTCAAGAAAAAAACTATTTATTTATTTTTATCAGAATAAGTTTTCTATTACAAAATAGACCTAAAGTGTGTAGTGGACAGTAAATAATATGTAGATATATTAATATATGTAAAGATTATTTAAGTTTTATAAAAATGTATTAATGTTTAATTATAAAATTAATATTATTTTTTATAATATTATATATCCTATCTAAGAAAAAGTGATTACCTAAAGTGAATTGCATCATTGCCTTAAAATACAGCAACTACCTGAACTGATTTTGGATTGAAATCCATTGAAATAACAATGCTTTTTTGCAATACAATCGGTTTTGATGTAAGCGAATGCCATGAAGGCTGACGGTGGATTAGGCGGTGAATTAGACGGTGGCTATAGCTTTATTGTTAATAATGTGTTGGTTTTGTGGGAGTGAAATCATAATCGATGGGTTTCTATGGGTTTGAATTATTAGTATTTAAATTGTAATATTAATGATACTATTATGTTATTATTAGTATTAAGTTTTGAATTATTATTATTTTCTTGTTCAACAGTCAATAATAATTTTATAATTTTTATCTCCTTCCTTGTCATACTTTAAAGTAACATAAATCAAAATTTTCATAATAGATATAATTTTTTGATATATAAAAACATATGCAAAACCCATAATATTATTTATCCTTCTTGTTAAATCCAATCGCATCTCATTTATCAAACTAAGTCCAAAGTGAAAAAACTGATCTGCATAGACAAGAGGGTGATCTTATGGAATGGTGGGTTTTCATGTCCAAGAGCCCTTTTGAAAGTTAGAGATTTTGTGAAGTTAAAACATAATCAACACAAAAGCAATGTTTGTATTAATGTTTTGAAAACTAAATTGTTGAGCAAATTAGAAAAAAGATTGGATGAATGAATCACCAATTCAATTATTATCGAATTAGAATTGAACCATAACATCATAATTATGTCGTTAACAAATTTATAATTAAAAAATAAAAATAACATTCAACTCTTGATTTAAATAACAATACAAAAGCATTTTACAATCTGAATATGACTCCAATAAAAAAAAATTAGAACCACCAACAAAATTTATTAAGATTTAAAGTATTCTTAATTCTTAAGTTAAATTAAAATAAACATAATTTACAAATATAATAAAATATAAACTAAGTAACATGCATAAAGTAATAGAGTTTACTATATTACATTATTCTCTAAAAAATTATATATATTGTTTTCTTCTTTAACATGATGGTTCGATGATTGATGCATCATTGGTCTTAATTTTGATGGTCACTTGTAGCCTTTATCTTCCCTCTCTACATCTACTATTGAATTGATTGCAAATTATAATTAGTCAATTAGGGATCATTTGAATTAGCAATTACGTTTATTAATTTTATTGTACAATTATCTTGTGTGTTATTGACTGTCAAGAATCAAATTAAAAAACATTGTAAGAATCAATTGGCTTTTATAATCCATCACAGGTTTTGATTGAGTTGATAGATTAAGCGTAGATTAGAATAATTTTGTTAAAAAACAACTATTTTTATATTTGACTAGTCCAGTTGGTAAATTTAGACCGTTAACTAGATCGAGTAGTGAGTCAACCGGTTGAACCGGCAAGTTTAATTTGATTGTGAAAATACTAGCCTGTATGTCAAATTTTTCTAGAAAAAAAGAAAAAGAAAATGAAAGGGAAATAAAATCAATTATAAATGTTCATTTTTATACCAGTAAAAGAAAAAGGGAATTTGTGTCATTCTTTTTGGGACAGTTATTCAGGCCATCGCAAATAGTATTTTTTTTTAAACAAAATTGTCCAATCGTCGCAACTTTTTAAATTTACGACAGTACGTATGCTGCCACAACAAAATTGTCGCCAATAAACCTTTTTTGCGACGGTAAATTAGTATGAGCAGATAATTTAGTCATCAATACTTCTTTTAGCGACTGTATTTCTTCGCCGTCATAGGGTCGTGGAAACAAATGGTAGAATAAAAACTTTACCCACAATATTTTTTACTGTCGCCGGTAAGATTTGCTGTTTTCATTTCATTTTTCTCTCTCTTTATACTCCCTTTTCCTCCCATAATTCATATGCAATAATGAACATCATCAAAGGGGAAGAGGCTAAGGATGGTTGAAAAGGTAAACTATCATGCCAGGACAAGGACAAAGTCCTTTTCCATGACAAAGGATCCTATGCTTTCCATGTCAAAACCATCTCACCATTGTCTAAAGTCTGACCTTTTGGTTTTGGAAGCTTCTTTATTTTCTTTAACTTCTCATGTGCAGCCTTAAATATTTTGTAGGCTTTTTGTTGGTGGGCATGCCCCAACCCAGGTTGCATGCTGTTTGGAGATGCACACCATCGTACTCAAGAACCGGATTTTTAATTATATTTTTATGATTGAATTTGTTCATTAGGGAGACCTCGTTGATTTTGTTATCCAAGAAAATACAATTGGTTTGATACCTATAGTTATGCGATCCAATAACAAATACTTATGTTTTTAATTGAGAAAATTATAAATGTACGTAAGTATCATTCAATTACAGAGCTATTCATGCCCAATTAATCTACACTTTCTGCATGAATTATCTGCTTAGCAACCTCTACATTGAACAAATTTGATCCAAAAAATGTCTAAGAACCATACCTTTTAAATAGTACAGCAACCTGCTCTGCATTGATCACACAGCACCCACCCTGGGTCCGGTCACGCCAAGAGTTCTAAATGAGTGCATAGGTTTCCTCAATTAATTTTAATCCATACTGTTGATGGAGACAATGCCCAGATGAGGGGAATTGTTAGTTATGAGATAACTATAATTGCAGTGTCAAAAACCCATATCTGCATAGTAATACATATCCATATAATAAAATGTGGGAGGTTTTCAAAAATGTCTTATATGGCATTTTATCGAACGGTTAAAATATATTTTAGTACAAATTTTATGATAAAAATTTATTTTTAAAAAATATGTTCTCTCCTCCTACTACAGTTGAGATATATTTGACTTAAAAATTTTATGATAAGATTAGTTGTCAAAAAATTTACTCCTTTCTACTTTTCTTTCTTTTAACTTTTTCATATTTTTGAAACTATCTTTTTTTCATTTTCCTCCTTACAAATATCTTTTTATTAAAAATACACATCTTTAATAAATGATCAAATCAATTTTTATAGAAAGTAAACTTACTTTTCAAAATATAAAAATATTTTTTTAAAAAAATTCTACTTAATTGATAAGAAATGAATAAAATAAAAATAAAAAACAAAAATTTTGCTTTTATATATGTATTATTTCTATTTTGAAAATCTCTCTTTATCGACAAAATGCATAATACGACCGAATTAATTTAAATATTATTTATAATTTAAACTTATTTTCTAATTGTTTATTTATTCAAATTATATAAAAAAATTTACTTAATATATTTCAAATAATTATATTTTATTGCTGAATGACAATTTATAATTTTATACACCATTATTTTAATTTTTTATTTTATTTTTGTGAATTAACAATAAAAATTAGTGATTGAATTGATTTCTCAATATATGTTTGCTCTTAAAATTTATGCATTTTAAATTATTGTTCAAAATTAATTCAACGACTCAATTATATTAAAATGTGTCTTTAGACACGAATGATTCGCTAGTGTATTGAACCTTGTGTTTATAAATATCCTTATACATTATGATTTGCAGCTTTCATTCTCTCCATTGTCTCGTCCACGGATGAATCTTTCAAACAGGAGCTTAAGGAACTAAAAATTAACTATTCGACCATGTGGCATTGAACAGTACAAACTCGTTGAACAATATTGTGAGGCCGAAAGACCATACCAACAGTGCACATGCCTAATTGGACGCACATTAATAGTAGAAATACCAAATTATGCCATTTAATGGAAAAATCAAATCAATTATGTCATGTCAATCACAGAATTTGAAGGCATCAAAAGAAAAATCAAATCAACTGTGCCATGTCAATCACAGAATTTGGAGGCATCAAAGGAGAAGTCGGGCAAGCGTTCTGTTGGGCATAGTTCGCGACAGAGTTTCCAGGCAGTCATATTCCATTCATCAAGATCTTTGTTCATACAGGAGCCATGTGCTAACCGGATAAGGAAAGACAGTATATTACTGAGGGAATCTCGTAACAGCCTCCTACACTCTCGGCCAACCATATCCAGCTATCCAGCTGCTTGTCACTTTGGGGTGTAAATACTTCGATAAGGGCTTCCACGCAATCAACCATAACAAGAAACTTGTCGCCTCCCAAAGATTTATAATCAAATAAATGATAGTTAGATTACAGTGAAATACAACTGGAAAACAGACAAACTGTAGTAGTGAATTGTGAGATCCAGTTTGCTGGGGAAAAATATAGGAAATGGGAAAAGGGAAATTGCAACTTTTTTCAATCTCCTATACGAGGTCTACATGAAATGGGAGCCCTATAACTTGAATAACATTAAATTACTACAGTAATACCTATTTTGAGTATACATTCAAGCTGCAAAATTGCTTTTTCTGCCCAAGAATAGGATAAGAGAATTGAAATGTCTTTACAGAATTCTTTGGGAGGTCTTAAAGGACCTTTTTGACTTCAAGGAAGTTAGGGCGCTCCTTGTTTGCCGCATCAACATCATCTGCAGACGCCACAGCAACCACAACCCCTTTATCTTTGACTGCCTCAATTGCATCCGCAAATTCCTTGAAGTCACTCAGGCTTTTGAATGTAGAAAGAGGAAGGATTACAAAACTCTAAATCAGATTCAAGCCATATGAAGCAGAAGAAAGTTCTATGAACCAACAAAACAACTACATAAATGAAAGAAGTAACAAGGCATTTTAAGCAGCTTTACTCATTTGAAGTGATCTTATTTTAAGAGGGAAAAAATAGCTCAAAACATTGATATATATTATAATGATTTCTATACACCATTTGACGCCAATCTTGTTTAGTTAATGCATAATAACTGAAAGAATTCCAATTTTACCCCATTGTGCATGTAGTAAGACATGCTCTCACTCCATTTCACCAATTTTATTTGTTTTGATCGTAATGGTAAAACCCTTAATATGGACCTCCACAAAACTCCAATATGGAGAAGACTCTAACAAATACATAGATTGTCCTTAGTAATATGACAAAAGACAGAATTCAACAATGATGATGACCATGATGATGAAAAGTGAGTTCTGACTGTATTGTTAGTACTTGAATAAAAAATTCTCAAATTCAGTAAATTCATAAAAATTACTGGCAGGTTAGTACTGATATGTTAGGGAGAGGGGGGAAAGAAGGAGAGACTGTGCATAGACGGGAGGAGAGGCAGGTCAGCACAGAGAGGAGAGGGAGGTGGTGGCTAGGGTTCGAGGGGGAGGGTGGCCGGCCTGTGATGGTGGGCTGGGATGGGCTGGGGTGGTGGTGGAGGGTGCGAGTGGTGGCGAAAGAGGAAGGAAAGAGGTATGAAGTGGTGACAAGTGTGGTGGTGGTGGCCGGCAGCACAGAGGTGGTGGAATTTTAGGGTTTTGGATATTAAGAGCTATTTCGGTAATTTGAATGAGGGACAAAATTATAATAATAAAAATATTAATTTTGTGTGTAAAGAAAATGGTGTGTATTTAGAATCACGCATTAACAGTGACCGAACAAACTCTCCCGGCATTAGTTGATGGCTTGATGCAATATTTGATGCTATGGTTTTTCAGTGCATTTTATTAGTAAGATGCATTTTTTACTTTTATTTTCCCAGAAGGCATCAATGCATGTACGAGGACCAAAGAATATTATTTACCTGGTTGATAATATCTCTTCACGCCTCTTTTGCCTTTCTTCTTCTGTGACTCCAAGTAAGTATCGTAACAAACTGAAAGGAAGAGTACATGTCATTAATTACACAGACAACAGTCAAAAAGATTATAAAGAGAAACATAAATATCAGAAAACTCTGCAAAGTTTCTAAGAATTCCTCAGCCTAGCCATCATTTTTAAACCCTCAAGTCATTCATTAATTACGTTCACCTTCATACATTTAACTTCACTTTTTTATAGGTTCATTAATCAAAATCAGAAGTTTTTCAGTTCTTAATGGAACTTAAGTTAGTAGCATCCTCACATAGTGAAAGTAAGGGATGCTGCTTCACAAACAGAGGGGGTGCCATTTATATTTCAAGAAAACCACACAAGCTCAGCACCTTGGGGCACTGTCCGATTGATTGGATTAATAAGGATTAATAATGAGGGAATTTATAATCCCATAGGATTAGCAAGGATTTGTAGCCCATTGGGATCAGTTGGATATGTAATACCGTTCCACTTGCGGGATTTTATATCCCACAATTTTGTGGGATTCGAAATAACAGGCTGCTGACTTACCTACTATATCCTTTGGCATCTGGTAGCTGGTATGAATCTACATCTCCAATGGTCCCTATAATTGCTTTTGTAAGAGTATCGTCGTCCATTTCCAATTCACGCAGAAAATCAGCAGTGGCATCATATACATCAAGTGTCTTCAACAGATTGGGGTCTCGATAAGATAAGAATGAGAAGACACCTAAATAAGGAAACACAAAAGGTGAGAAACTTGGAGTTAACAGCTACAACTGTCTGCCAACACATCAACCACAAAAATGTACCTGAGTGAGTGTCAAAATCACAGAACCCTCCATAAGCCCCACCACTAACACGTACACGGTCCCACAACCATGTGTTACTAATGTATTTAGAAATAACATATGCACTTCCCTTAAGTTCATAACCAGTGTCATAAATGTTAGCTGCTTTTCCAACATAATTGACCTGTAAACATAGAAAGTGGCGAACCATTTATAGGTACGATCTATCTAGCTTGATGTCAGCATAAAAGAGGCAGTAAGGATGCCCGCAAATCCACTGGAACAAATGCTAAAAGATTTTTGTTTCTTTTTTAAAAAAGCTTTGAGAATGGTTATATATTTTACCTGAGTAGGTACCACAACGGCTTCATTAGTTGAAGTCAGTCTAGAGTTCCAAGTAGCTGATCCAACAGGGGAAGTGCTTGGAAGCAAATCAAGAAATTTGCTAACAAATTTCTCTGCGCTGGTAAGATTTTTTCCATCAGCAGTCAAATTTATTAAGCAACCTTCCCTTGAAATTAAGGACCTGCGGATCTCCTCAAGAGATGAAGAGATTCCATCCCAGTCCTCATTGACTTTCTTTTCAAGAGAGTGTAGAAATTCCAGATAACTGTAAACACACCAAAGTAAATGGTTAATTAATCCTCTTTTCTATAAGCTTGATTCCAAATATGTTTTCTCAGTTCAGAGAAGAAAGTTAAATGAACTTGAACCATTCAAAAGTCCTTAGATTGAAATGCAAAAATTAAACCACTGAACAACCTTACTTTGAAACATTCAAGTCAATATGCATGAAAATTATGGGAAGGTACTAAAAAATAACTCTATATCTTCGAAACACCTATAATGAATAGACCTCAACAAAATTGTACTTTGCTATGCACTAACGAATATCAAGTATAGCAAATCCTATAGAGCATTTCATGTCTTGTCAAAATATATACATACATAGCAAAAAACTGACAAATGACAGTACACTATTTGGTCAATCATGCAACGTGAATCAATTGAGAACAGTCAAGATAATAGCCCAACCTAACACCACCCATTTGTTCAGCAATCCACCCTGCGACATTTAACTTTGCATCCATCCTTGCAGCTGCAATACCATGACCACTGCCTCTTAATCGGCTCTGAAAATGAAATAACCCATGTAATTAAATACTCGAGAATGGATAAGGATCACTTTGATACAATTTGTTCCACGACTGCAATAGATACCTCCATTCTTGCTTTGCTTTGGGAAACAAATTGCTTAAACCGCTTTTGGTCTGTAAATTCAACATCTTGAAGAATCCGGTTGACCTACAATCAATCAATCAATGTCTTAAGAGCTCCTCAATCAATTTATTATCTGCAGGCAACATTCCTTGCTCAAATAATATATAACCAACACAATCACAGCATATCGCAGTATGTACAGGTAAGCAGGAATATAAACCTATCCATGGTGAGATTGTGACTTTCAATGGGCGTGACTATACATCAGGCATAATAAACAGTCTATGTAAACCAATGTAATGCATCTCACTCATTGGAGAATGTGTTAGGGGTATTCGGTGAAACTCTTCAAGCTCTTTATGGATTGTGCAATGCAATCAAACATCAAGGGTGATACCTACGGTTTTAGAATGATTCCTCTCATTCTATTCTTCTTACATCACCTATGATTCTTTTTTTGCCCTTGAAAATCTAACACAAAATCCACAATGTTACAGTTCAAGGGTACTGTTTTCATCGCTACGCCATATTAAGATTGAGCCTCTACTAGAAGAATGATCTCCTATGCATCCTAGATTGGTGTTGTGTCAAGAGTTTAAAGTTTTACCACTATATTCTTATGAAGTGGAAGACTGTCACAACACTTCATGACAAGAGTGAGCTAGAGATATACCTATGAGGAACCAACATAACATGTGCTACAACTACAAGAAGGCAGATCTGGACTCTGGAGTTTTGAAGGAAGGAATGATCCTAAGGTGTTTTCTGATAAGCCGAGGAATTCTTTGATTCCTATGAATAGACGGAAAATTGAAGAATTTGCTACGATTAAACACATTGGGTTGGCATAAATTGGTGGTATGGTGTTGAAGGAGATACAAGAAGATTGGAATTTCCGCCAACAAGCACATGGCAAGAGATGAAAGCTAAGTATAAAGAGAAGTATATGTCTTCTAATTATCGTGTAAAGTCATGCAGAAAAACTCCCTAATTCAAGACAAGGCAGCAAGCTATTTGAAGGGTATATGCAAAAACTTGAAGCACTTAACCCTCAAAAGTCAAGTTGAGGAAAAAACGGTGGATTTAAAGACTTTTAAGGAATAGTATAAGGCAAGAATTGCCACACCAGCCACTATGTAGTGTAGACCATGCATCACAAGAAGCGTCACATAAAATCCTTGAAGTAGCAAATATTTAAAGCATATTTGAGCCTAAGTAACTACACTTCAAAATTTCTCCGCTGGTCCTGTATCAAACCTGCGCTTGGAAGGGCCAACTTACAGCCTCTGTGCTCTAATGAACAAATAAATGCAATGAATGTAGTTTGAACATCAAAGTTATGTGAGTTCCAAGAGGAGGAAGAGACTGAAAATCAAACCAACCTGATCAATGACCAGGTTAATAAAGTTGAAAGGCTATATACTTGACAACTTGCAAAAGCTTCAACAAACTTCACATATTACACAAGAGGAGGACAGTCTCCAAATCAAATAGCTGGAAGCTAAATAAGCTGCAGGCGTTGAATAACCAAATCAACTAGCTGCTAGAATATAGCAAGCCCTCCACCAGGTAAGACAGGGTGTTTGTACCACCCTTGTCTAAGACTCCGAGTTGGTGCAGTCCCCAAAGACTACATAAGGCCATGTAATGCCTTTAACTTAAAGAAGAATATGTTTGACAAGCTTTGTAAAGCATTTTTTGTGGATTTTCTGCTATAATCAAGTTCTAATTGTGATGCCTAATTCCTCATTATTTTTGTTTCTCCTCCTTAAAAATCAGATTTGTAAGCCTTTAAACTGTAGAACAGATCTTTCCTCGTCAATAATTTAAACCTCAGGCACCATCTTCATTCAACCTAGCACTCTAGCTTGCAAAATAAAACACAACCCACAAAATTACCATTCCCTGGTACTGTTTGCAGTGTCCATAACTGCCCCCAAACCACCCCTGTAACCTTGTACTTCCCTTCTCCAAGAAGAATCTGTTCGACAAACTTTGTAGACCATCTGTAGCACTCATAGCTACAGCCCTAACTCGATTGTTTCCTAATAATTTCCATACCTCGCAAGTCCCATTAATTGGTTGACCAATAGTATCTCAACTCTTAATTAACAAAGTGTTAGTAATATTAGGCATAGGGATTTCCGATCTATCAAATACACTGAACAATTGTCACTCCTATTGATATTCTATGTTAGACATTCTATATGTTAAACATATAAATTTTAAAATTTAAAAGATCACAATTTTTTTTCACAAAGAAAAACTACTGTCACTGAAATGATTCTGCTTGACAAAGTTTGTAAAGCTTTTCGAGCTCTTTTGTCGATTGTCTGATATAATCAAGCTCTAGTTGTGATGCCTAGGCTTCTGGGATAGATTCCCATAATTCTCTTATACCTCTCATTATCCCCCTCTTTCTTATCCTTAAGAATCTGATTTGTAAGCCTTTAAATCTAGTAACAGATCCGTCCTCATCCAAAATTTAAACCTCAAGCACCATTCTCATACTTCCATTCTCAAAACCTTACCCTTTTCTTATACCTTTTGGACCCTAAGATCTCCATATTTGACCACTTTTCTAGTCTATCGAAGCACTTAAAATAAGCCCTAAATAGCCCTTTTCATCCTAGCTTCATATAAAGAATGGGCTCACTACTAGGAAAATAATTATCACTTAGACGTCTAACCTATATGATATATATGTTTTGATAACTATATCTAATTTCTAATTAAGAAAAATGTCTCATAATTTCTTGACATAAATGTGCCAAATTCTAAAAAACACATGTTCACAATGCGAAGATATATTAGAAAGTATTCTTCCTGTTCTCTCTTTGTTCATTTGTTCTCCATTAATGGTAGGACCCATGTAGTAAAACATCTATCAGCCATTGTACCATAAACTAATGAAAATATGCAAATACAGCAGTAAAATTCTCTGCACTTCCCTTAAGATTATTATCCAAACAAGTATAACATATACAAGTACACACAGACACAAATGAAATAAAACAGGCAGTAAGCCAATCAACACGCTTTGACACGGGTAACAACCACGGGGAAAGAGCAAGGATACTCCATAATTGACAGAAAAAAAAAAAGAGAGTAAAACCTATGCATCGAAAAATCCTTTTCTAATCATCATGGCTCAAAGCTCTATGTGATGATCAACGTATCCATTCGCAATCTAGGATTCATTATCCAGCTACAGTAGACAAGAAACTGCATTGCTTGGGCACAATCCCATTATGCCCTTCAGTAACTTCACCCACCTAACCCAAGTTCGCCCCAGAAAATGCAATGAGCTGTTGGTAAAAACTTCAACTATGATATCATCAAGCATCACCAAAGCTTTGATGCCTTCATAACTCTTGTAGTGCAGGTCTCTTGTTCCATTTGTCTTCTCTTTTTTCTTTATTATTATGCGAGGGCCGCATGTAAATGGCATAATAAACCACCGAACACACACAAGAATGTGGGCTCCACAGCAGTTTTGAGGGTCAATAAGCAGGGGTCAGACTGTTCAGTGTTTTATTCTGTGGTTCATTCAGTGTCCTTGGCATTATTTTTTGTTTACTGTTCTTTCCCTTGAGGATATCCTCTCACGGGTTGCACTCTTTTATTGAGTGAGATTTGCCTCTCACAGAGAATAATAATAATTATAATTATAATTATAATAATAATAATATGACAATGTTATCCCAATGCCAAGCGCCAACAACTAGGAATGCTTGTCATGCTATCCCAATGCCAAGTGCCAACAACTAGAGATGCTCCCCAATATGACTTAATCTTACCATTTTTTAAGTCCAAGGATATATCATTACAACCGATACATAGTATTTCATCTATGTCAGAATCTACAACGTACAAATAGGTTTTTAAGTTAATGAATGTGTATTTAGCATTTTAACAAAAATTATGTGGATGTTTGTGGGTATCATATTTGTATGGCACATCTTCATAGATAAATTTTCATTGGAATGACATAATAAATTGTAAGCTATGAAAAGATATTGACTGAGTCAATATCTTTTCATAGCTTACAAGTTTAACTCGTTAATGAAGTTGCCTGAAATAAATAGTTCATTGGGAATTCAGCGGGATCTTATGCCTAAATATAACATTTCTCATCCATAGGTACTGAAATTGATCTTTCACACAATACACAGAATGAAATAGAACATGTAACCAGATGTAAAGTTTACTTCCATAGGTCCTTAAAACTGATCTTTCAAAGAATCCACAGAAAATGAAAACAGGACATGCGACCGAACCTAGAACAGAAGTTATAAATGAAATTCTCGAACATACTTTTTTTAAACTTATTAAAATGGACCTGCTAATGCGCATTGACAGATTCACAAAAGTATTAAGACTGGAGATTTTAATGAGTGAAGTACACTGCAAGCATCTAAAGGTTTACTTAAGACCAACTTTAAAACGACCGTAACGTTTTTTGGCTTTCATAGTTCACAGTAAAATTGTTTGGCAGTTAAAAGTAATGTGGCTTGCAAATCAGGCAAAGAAAAGGAAAAACTGAATGTGAACGAGGAATAGCTAAAAAGATTACTTCCGAGACTGGAACATAAAAATATGGAACATTCAACACCCCAACCTTTTTATTGAAAAAAGCCAGTTAAACAGATAATCATAAAGCCCTAAATGAGCAAGTCGTATGCAGTAACTGAAAAAAATCGGGTTGCAGTGTTCCATCCATAATGCATATAAAATGAACGATGATTATGAAATTACAAATTCATTTCCAAAACCATAAAACAATGATATACCAGGTTAAGCAAATCCTCAGTGCGTCCTGACATGGCTTTTCCCCGAACAATTATATGGCTACATGGATCTTCCTTCCCCCGTATTGATGACGTGAATGGATACACGGATATTCCACCAGTTTTCCTCCCAATTAACTGATTAAGTTGCACAAAATCCATGTCTTTTGTACCCATCTCCAGCAACGACTGGCTGTCAAGCAAAATGAGTAGAAGCAGTTAGAGATTTTTGACACAAAACTAAAGACAAACTTCGATTAGCCAACTACGCAACAAGTATAAGATCTGCGTTTTCTTTATCCCTTCTTTGTTGTTTTCTTATTTCATTTGGAAAGCTAGTTTCAGGATCTTCATAGGTTTGACTAAATGTTTAAAATAGTCTATCTAAATGTTTTTTGTCATTGTTGTACAGGTTTTTCCCCTTGTTAGGTGGCATTCCCTTAATGCCCTCGTATAGATCATACTCACTTATCCAAAAAAACAAAGACTATCTAATGCAACTCTGCTCCATTCTCTATAACAAACTGAGTAAACAAAACTAAGAAATGAAAAAGAGCATATGAAAAAATCAGTTCTACGACCTTGCAAGAAAGATTGGTGTGGGTTCTGTTACCCACAGAAAGACTTCTATTACTGGACAATGGTTCAGAAGAGAGAAAAGAGGTTAGCAGCGAGAGAGAGAGAGAGAGAGAGAGAGAGAACAGTGGAATAACCCTCAAGTACCGAAATGCTTGAGAATGAAATATTGGGCGATGCCTCTCTCCTTCTAAGGGGAGTACTAATTACCTGTGAGTCACGTGATTTGCACCTCCTTTTGAAGTACTCCCAGGTCCAATGACATCAAGAAAATATCAATCCATTGTCAGGTCATACGTCATCTTTCAAGAGCCTGAGTATTGTGGTCCCCACATAGTAGAACCAACCTAAGGCAGCCATACTGCAGGGTATGACGGGGGTAACCCCTACCTCTCTAGCCACCAAGCCACGAGACTCGGACTCCCGTGGTACAATTTCGATTTTTTCCCTGCGACCTTTGCTTTGAGTCCAAAGTTATGGGTTAGTGCAATATTATACGTAGATGTTTAATCTTTTATATTGGCTCTGCGGTCCACCCACTGCAATGCTGGCATATTTCTTGATCTCTTGCCTATCGTGTGTGATTTACATGATAGGAAACAATATACCTACAATTGGAAACCAACATTATTTCTAAGGTTACTTATAAAAGACTCATAAAACAAAAAGGCCCTTCTTTGATGTACATCGACTTAGAAAACATATAAACACCCCTATGGAGAAACGGGATAAATTAAGAAAGGACCATCTGCCGACAAGGTAATGTTGTGTGTGGCATGTACCCAAGGGCATTTAAAAGAAAAGGAGCCATGAGTTATGTTTTCACTCGCAAAAATAACCAATTTGTTTTCTTCGCTCTGGCGCCTAGAGTTGCGGTAGGATTGGTAAGCAGGCCTGGTTGAGAGAACAATGCTACAGAACCGTTGTAAGGAGATCTAGGCCTCATAGGGCCAAATCTTGAGTGTTCGAGAAGTAAATAGTAAAAGTAGGCATGATGAAACTAATGTACAAATGAATGACTAGAAAGATAATACAGTAGATTAAGGAAATTAGTGCATCTGTAATGAGCTAGACCTAGTAAAAGTGTAAAACATAGATCAAGACAAGGAAAGATTGACAAAGTAGCATGGGCATGCACAGCTGGAAAGTGGAAATCAATGATTGCAGAGGCAGTGTTGTGTTCAGTGTAAAGTTGTCATGATTCCAGCATGCCTGTAAGACTGTTTAAAAAAAATGATGAAGCCCTCAAATCAGCTGACTGGCCAAAAGGATTCTTGATTCCGAGTCCCAGTAGTAAGGATAAAATTTTGGCAACTTCTCCAACCAAGGCTATGCCATGAATTATTTCATTCCTCGGTATTCCTTATTTGCTTTTTCTCCGTCCTTTTGTTCGTTGGAGGGTTGAGGTCAGGGTCTGTTAGAATAGATGGATAGTTTAAAGATTACCAGGAATGTAAGTTGCAAAATCCAAAAAGTGGGTGCAGCACTACAGTACTTGATAAGACCTAGAAAATCGTTCGCACTTAAAAGCATTTTTCAACATAATCCGACTGCAAAAACAACATTGGACAACAATATAGAGTAAAAAAATATTAAGAGCAACACTATACTGAAAACAATACAATCATAACATGACAAATTCATTAATACAACAACACATTTCGAGTTTGAGTAGACTCGCTTGCAACCTCTACTACTGGGCTATACAATAAAACCAATAACACATTTGGATTTTAGTACACCACCTCCTCTACTACCAAGCCACACAACAAAAGTAGCAAAACATTGAGGCTTTTAGTAGGCTCAGGGGCTCACCTTTAACCTCCAAATAAGAGTTTTTATTGATCTCTACTGTCACCTCAACCAAAAGCAACAGGAAGAAAAAATAAAAGGCTACCCCAAAAAAAAATTTGTCACTATCCATTCTGCAGGCAAACACAAAGTACCTAAAGACACTTTAGAGCATAATTTGTGCCCAAGACTAGCTTTGGACCATAATCAAGAGCAAAAACAAAGTTAGAGAGTAATAAAATACTGTAAAACCAAATCATTCACAATCTGAAAATTTTATTAATACAATAACATATTTGGAGCTTGAGTAGGCTCATTGCAATCTCTACTACCAAGCCAAACAACAAAGAAAACAAAATCTTTGGATTTTCAGTATGCTCACCCACAGCCTCCTAACATTACTCAATAATAGAACAAAGTATAAAACATCTAATTAACCTAGATTATCTATTTGAGAAAAGTATTTCTCAACCCTCTACCAAGACCAAAATATATATTTTGGATAAAAAACTTCTTAAAAACCCAAAACATACAATAAATGAAACTCCAGAAGGAGAAGAACTGAAACTTATGGAAAATTAATAGGTACATAGAGAAAAAGTTTTTTTTTGGG
>JAOTRH010000020.1:1516974-1527748 GCA_034768845.1 Heliamphora exappendiculata | reverse complement strand
GTTTGAGTGATCTCAACCATTGATTTAAAACAATTGGAACTAGTTATCATGATGATTAGAATAGATTGTCACACCATCCCTTGTCCCTTGTTATACTGATATAAAAAATAAGATGTTTAAGACAACTCACCAAAAAAGAGGAACAAGAGGAAGAAGCTCTTGCTTCAGTGAGCTCATTTGGAAGACAACTTCGGTGTACAGCACATCATTGGTGAAGAGATCATGCTGCAAAATCTTCACCCCATTCATATCCCCAACCTACGATCAATGAATGCAACCTCATTAGCTCAGTCACATTTTCCAAACCCAGATACAAATGCATTGCACCTTCAACTGCAAGAGCACTATGATTACCTCAGTGGGAATGAAAATTGGAACTTTAGGAATATCATTTAAACAGAGGCAAGGTACACTTTTCAAAGCTTCTGGTGGGTCAGCAGTTTCCTGCTTCAGCCGTAGCTCATGTGTAGCACGTGCCAGCTCAGCAAGATCCTCTTCAGTCATACTTGACTTAACTTTATCTAAAATCTCTCTCTCAGCTGCTTCATCTTGAGAAGCCTTATATGGATCAGGCTGACAAAAGCAATAACCACTGTTATCTGATACAATCACACAGGAATCATCACATTAACAATAACCTGCAAGTTCTTCGCTGAAATGCTCACCTGCATTTCAACGGTTACACGGTGAGGGTTATTTAAGATGAATTTCTCTATTAAAGGAGCAAAGACAGCTTTAGAGCCTTCCTCAGCTATTCTGGCTTTCAGGCCCATCAAGGGTTTCTGATATTTTAATGGTTCAAATGGATCCATATCATATACCCATTTTCCCTACAACCAAAAAGAACACAAAAAGAAAAAGATGTACCTCAAATTTAGAAGGCGAGAAAAAGGGAATGCCATTTAGGCAAACAGCAACTACCACAAAGCATACTTAGTTACTTACAATGGAGCGAAGCATCAAGGCTAAGCCACGAGGGAACGATCCAGTATTGTTTTCTCTAAGAGAGAACTCGATCGTGTTCATGGACGCCACCACAGCATCTGAATCAAATCCTTCCTCTGACAAATTTTTAAGTGTCTTCATGATCAATTCTTCTACCTTTTGAATGTCATCTTCAGAGACACCCTTTAGTCCAATACTAAACTGGGGCTGAAGAAGCTCATCTTCAACACCACCCCCAACAATGGCATCTCCTAAACCACTTTCCAACAGGATTTTCCTTAAAGGAGAAGCAGGAGTGCCCAACAATAGGTGATCCAGAAACCCCAGTGCTAGTTCAGTTTCTAAGTCTAGGGGCTTATCATCTAGCAACCAATTAAGACAAACCATGTGCTTTTTTTTCAAGTCTCCGCCTTCTGCAGCAGGATATTTCTCCACAATCCTAACTGGCTCCGAAAATAGTTTCTGTGGTTCAATTCTTGACTCGCTGGGAGCTGAACTTGCATCAAACATATCTAGATAATCTGTGTAAGGAAAGGGAAGCATGAGATGCAGCATTGCAAAGATTCATAAACACACTTATCATTAAGCAAAATAACTCAAGTAAACGACATCGTGTGCATAGACTTTCAGTATTAGATTACAGTAGCTAAAAACACCATTCAATTCTTTATAAATTGTTAGCACAATTGATTTGACCCAATGTCAGTTTTTACCAAAACTGGACTCAAAGTGGAAAAGCAAGTGATACACAATGTTATGGCTTAACCTCTGGTTTGAAATGCACAGCATAAAACAAACAATCATTAAAAACATTACATCAAAAGAATACCCCAAAATAATATCTTTCCTTAGAAAACAACAAAAGAAATAAATATGCAGTAAATCAAGTATCAAACGGATAAAACAGATAGCACATCTTAGTACATCAATTATTAACATCTATAATACATGGGTGTTAACGCAGAAACCCAGAACAACATAAATAAACCCCACTAGGGTGACTGGTTATTCAGCCAACTGGCCAGAACATTCAAGCTTCCTCAATCCTGCCAACATTTGCTGGAAAGAAATCTTTTCCCAAGAAGAACACACAAAAGGTATAGTACACACTAAAAGATTTTATTCTGTTCATTTTGACCCCATGCACGAGGCTCCCACCAGACGGGGCTGTGGGAAGGATAAGATGTATGCAGCTTACATCCTTACCCCCATTTCTAGAGAAGTTGTGTCCATAGTTCATTTTAAACTAATACATATACAAATGGCATATGTAAAGGGAAAAGATTTCATCCATGGATAGACAGAAAGAAAAACATACCACTCAAAATACGAAGGCGTTCAATGGGGTCATCATCACCATAAAACCAAATCCTTGCATTGCTTGGATGGTAATACTTACGATGAAACTCCTGCAGATATTAACAGAAATAAAATGGATAAAGCCCCAAGTGTAAATAATCCAATAGTTATAAGCAGTGGTGGATACAAGAATCAAACACGGTGGGGCCACAACTCCAAGTACAATGAATATTTTTTTCATAATCAAGCACAACAAATTATGATATGCAAGAATATGTACTTTCACAAAGTGTCTAAAAATTAAACATATACAAAAACTTAAAAAGTATATTTTTACAAGTTACCATGATGAGTTTTCATCTTTTAAAAGTTTTGTATGAAAATATCATAATCTATTCTATCAAAAATTTCGCTCTCTATGTATAATAGTAAGCTATCACTAAGACTAATGCCAAAGTTAGGAGCAAGTTCACAAATTAATATGTTTTGTCTCCATTGTATACCTTCCTCTTAGCAAGAACAACAATTTCATTTAATATTGAGTACTTATCGTGAGATTGCATGTAAAAAATATAAGTATCAAGTAGATCATTAGGTACCGTCACTCTACATAAAAAATTCTCTTGAATAAAATTCAATAAGACGAATTGGGTATAATGTAATTTCATAGAAGCACAAATATAATAATAGAAGAAAAATACAAAAATATAAAGTATTAGTGTTATATTTATATTTTATGTGGGGGCACATATATAATAACTAAGAAAAAATATGAGAGTATTAATATTATTATTACATTTTCAGTGCCACGGGTCCCAAGGTGGCTCCGCTTTATAAGTACTGTAGACATCCATTGCTGGGATAAAAATACACATCATGCACAACTCCGGCATAGAAGGCACAGATTTATATTCTACTGTTTACAGTTAAAACTTTTTGAAGCAGAATTTTCAACATATACCACATAACGTCATAATTATAAACAATATATGATGGGAATTTCCACCATGTTAGCATTTTCATGCTTCATATCCATGATTGCAACAACATAACATACACATTATACACACTGCATAAGCATGCACTAGACTGATCAGAAACGCCTTAATAAGGACAGCCCAACCACTGAATAAAACACAACCACCCTGCTATAGTGTAATTTAATCCAAGATTTTATATGCATCATTTCTACCACAAAAATAATGTATATCCCTGAAAAGTAACAGTAGTTCTTATACAAACTGGACAGCTTTCAAAACACATTGTAAATTCAGAGAATGCATCGAGCCAGATTTGAAATCCAAACTGGGAATACCAAGATTTTGGAAAAAGAAAATTAATATAACGTATGCAACAAACCTTGAATTCCTCAAATGTAAGTTTGGGAATAACTTGTGGATCACCCCCACTATCAACACCATACGTATTGTCTGGGAAAAGAGCCTGTAGAGAATATAATGCAAAATCTATAAATAACATTGCTTTATTCAGATCCTCTGAGGAGTCAAGAAGATATACCATTCTAATTTCACGTAACAAGATATCCCATAATAGAAGCAAACTTGAATCACATTATAGCACCGGTCATGTAAAATCGTCTACCGCATCAGAGTATGTACAATAGAAGATGCATTTGGGAAATCCTAAATATTGAAAACAACTTCTTAACATATGCAATAACTAAAAATAATCCATCTGGAAGTCTACTCTCGGTAGCTTAACAATTTTAAAACAAGCAAACGTGTCAATGAAATGAGGTAATTGCACAATCTGACAATCATAAAGCAACTAGGTACTATAATCCCTCCAAAGTGCGACACAAAAATAATTAATTTAGATCAAAATTAGCTGCAGAATATGTCCCGAGTATCATTGAAAAATAAAGAAAATAAATAAGAAATGCCAAAGATGAACTTTCTATACACTCAAGAGCTATGCTACAATGACTCTCCTAAAGGTGTGGAGTACTCGTTTCAAACAAGTGACGCTAGAGGACATTCACCCCCGAAACATGTCTTGTAATTCAACTTTATTGTATGCCATGCATAAAACCACCATGTTGTGCATAAAATGCTTGATGTCACCATCTAAAGACCATTACATAGAAAATAAAAGAAAAAAAATTAAGAGTATGAATATGTCCTTGTATATGGAAATTAGATGAGTTCAACTCTTTAGACACACATGTAACTGAGACGCAACCTAAGTCCACAGAGCTTAGTTCACGGGTTAGGAAAAAGAAAGAGATAAATCTAACAGATAACCATTTTGAAAAGACTAGGATATTCCTAGTAAGTGCATGTACACATATAAGTATTAAATTCTCTACACATTGCAAAAGGAAACTCAACCAACATTGACTAGTCTCATCATCAAGATAATAAAACAATGCAGAAATTCTATTCAACAAGATCCCTGCAACTTAGGATGTAAACAAATGAATATATGGCCAGGATCAAAATACATACCTGTTGAGAGGCTCGGCCCAATATATTATCAGGTTGGGAGTATACACCTTTCATCTCATTAAAAACAACGCCTGCAGTTGATCTCAAAATCATTTAGACAGCATAAATACAAGTTAAGGGATTTGCACAATAAGAACAAAAAATACAAAAGACTGCACAAGGAAGAGATGGAAGATAATAACAAAAAACAACCTTTATAAGTTATGTCCTCTGAAGTGTTATTTAGCTCATAGTGCCAACCCTCTTGTTGAAAAGTTTGAAAGTCTTCCACGCATTTAGGGAAGAAGACAGCATCTAGGTATACATCTACCAAGTTATAGAAATCCTGCTTAGAAAATATTGAATGCATTACCGTGAAACAAGATCCAAGCAAGAAATAACGTCGACATATTCATCTAAGAAACTTTACACAGTTTTACCTTTGTATTTGTGGAAGCAACAGGATAGCAGGTCCTGTCAGGGTATGTGAATGCATTCAGAAATGTGTGCAAGCTCCCTTTCAACAGTTCAACAAAGGGTTCTTTCAAAGGATACTTTCTTGAACCACACAATACGCTGTGTTCCAATATGTGGGGAATTCCAGTTGAGTCTTTCCTGCATTTACAAGTTAGTTACAACTTACAACACAATAAAATGGTCAGAAATACACCAACAGCAATTATATATGAAACCCACTCAAATTAAATATAGAACCTAAAGTTGTGGAAGTAAGTTGGTCAACAAACCACATCCTTCTTGACCACTAAAATGTTTACCTTCAATAATCAATTAAAGATTCTCAGCATCGCCACTGCTTCATTTTTCTTTATACTGTTTAAAGATTGCCTAAATAAATTATTGGTTTCAGACCAAAATGTAGTACTGAATAGATTACTCTTTCATACACTGGTAAAAATTGATAAAATTAACTTTTCTTACTTTTTCTTAACATAGTACTCAAAAGGAGATTTACAATACAAGAGAACCACAAGTTATTTCTTGTATGGCACCAGAAACTGAGCATTTTACTATTGTTCAAATTACCCAAATCCATGTGCTCATTAAACTCTTTTCCCAACATCGCGCTACCTACGGTGGCGACTCAACATGTTAGCTTTAAACGCATTTTACCCTTCCACTTCTCATAAAAGGAACTACTAAATTAACACATTTTTTATTAAGTAAACCCACCAAATGTTTAAAAAACTTGTAGATGATGCAATAAAACTTATATTAATAGATGTTGGAGGTGTGTGCCATTGCTGAAACTAGTAGTTTATAAATTGTAACTTGTAGTAGAAGTTGTGAGTATTCGGTAAATATTGTAGATTGTAGATAAAATAAAAGAAAAAATAATTATAACTTGTAGCATAAATTGTAAGTATTTTAAAAAGATTGTAAATTGCAGCTAAAATAAAAAAAATAGTTATAACTTGTGGCAAAAATTGTAAATATTTGAAAAATATTGCAGTTTGTAGCTAAAATAGAAGAAAAAGTATTTATAACTAGTAGCAAGAGTTATGAGTGTTCGGAAAAAAAATTGCAACTTGTAATTGAAAGAGAAGAAAAAATAGTTTTAACTTATAGCAGAAGTACACATTGTTTAGAAAAGACTGTAGCTTGTAGCTGAAATAAAATAAAAGTAGTTAAAACTTGTAATAAAAGTTGTGAGTATTTGAAAAAGATTGTACCTTATAACTAAAATTAGTAGCATAAAACTAAAAACTACTAGCAGTAACTTTATCAAACACCCCCGTTCAAAGCAACAAAGCATGTGCATTTAGTTGCCACTCCCTACAACTTTAGTGACATATGCTAGCCTAATTATTTATTGTTCCCACATGTTTCTCTCTTAGAATCACCGGGTTTTTTATTTGTGTTGCTTGCTTAGATCTTAGCAACACATTTGTTTTCTTTTGATAAGCAACAGTTGACCGTCTTGCTGAGCTCTATTCATATTACTTTTCTCCATCATAACTGATGATGTTTGGGTGAATAACTTGAGAATTACATTGTTGGTGTGTGTAACATTGATCTTATAGAACTAGAAGGAACTGGTGACCTTGTTAGAAAGTTAGTGAAGAGGACGAGAGGGGTCTCATATATCGTTTAATACATTTACTCGTGAAACTAACATCCTTATTGACTACCGCTATTGCAACAGTAGAAGGAATTTTTCCGACAATAAAATATGTAAAACATCGATTGTGAAATCGCGCTGGAGATCAATTGCTAAATAATTGCTCAGTCACATATGTTAATAATGTTTTTTCTAATATTGAAAATGAGGCTATTATGCAGCGATATCAAAACAACCTCATTGAATGCAATTGTAAAAAGTTCATGTATTTTCATTTTTTTTTTACCAAAACAAGTAAACAACGGTATAAATATATTAAAATTTTATTCTATTTATTAATTGAGAAGTTTATTTTAGTTTATGATATGTTAGAAATAGATGATTAATTGTCAATTAGTTAAAAAATTATTATTCTACGAAACAAATAAAATTTTAAGTTTATGATTGACCCCATTCACAAAAACTTCTGTAGTCCCCAATGGCTACCTACATGCCACGCAATGGCCCTAACCATTTCAGGTGTCTTAACGCCAAGCCCAATTCAAAACCTCTAGTATCCCATCCTCAGGATTCCTCTAAAACAGAAGGATCAAATGGCAATAAAAAACGCATATATATATATCGACAAATTTAATATAACTTCAAATTTCAAAACCACTGGTCTTGAGGAACTACAGAGGCAGCAGGTTCTCCGCCTTCCGCTCTCACATACTTCTCTTTTTCCCTTTTTCCATGAATGGATTTTAGCCATCAAAGAAATTGCATAAAGAAAGCAAAAATCATAGTGGAAGAACAAAGATGAGCAGAAATTGCAAGTTTCAAAGAAAGGAAAAGAGAGTCATTATAAGCACGAATGTTGGATATGTATATTAAAACCAATCGTCCCACTCATCTGTCTGTAAACAGAAAACACAAATTAAGATCTCTGATTTGTCTACTTACGGCGGAGTGCGAAAAACAATGCCAAAGACTTTATTCTCGTCGTCGTTGGAGACTGACATGATTTCCGCACCAGTCTTCTTATGCTTGTAAAGAACGGCTCTCGATTTACACTCTTCAATGAACTGCTCCAAGACTTTCTCGAAACCAAGCTTCTCCGCAACATCATCACCGGCACCGACTTCAAGAACAATCAAGAAACCCTAGTTTAGCCACAAAGACGCTAAAACTTCAAATCAAAGACAATATTCGAAATCAAGAACAGTGGAGTACCTGGAGAAGGCTGTGTTGGGGGAGTAGCAACAGCTCTGGGAGAGAGACTTGAGAAATGCCTTCTCAACTGAAGCGAAGGCCACGAGGATGTGGAGATTAGCCTCAGATGATGCCGCAGAAGAGAGCGGTTTGGGATTGAACGATGGCGTCTAGGGATGGAAGAGAGAGAAGAGAAAGGAGTGAGCTTGTGGGAAGAGCGCGCGAAGAATCTGGTGCAGACGAGTGGAGTGCATGACAGAGAGCGGAGAACAACGGCTTTCTCCATCGATGAGCTCATACGATTACAAAAATGGCGATGAAGTAGAGAGAGAAAGTGGCCGTGTGAGCAGAAGAAAGAAGAAGATAGGTTCGGGTTTTTGATTGGATTGGGAGGGAAAATATCAAAGGAGGAATGTGTAAGAAAGAACAAGATTGGGGGAAGAATCAAGATTGGGAGTGGGGTTAGGGAGAGATTTTACGAGAGGTATTTGTTGCCGAATTCTTGGCCAGGAGAATTAATCAGGAAAATGCGAGAGAATTTTGTACGGTGATCCAAACGCCACTTAACAATTTTTTTGCCTTCTTCCCTACGTTAGTGTTTGAATGGTGCTTGACCGTGGTGGATCAATAAGCTTGTATTTTAATTAGTTTTTTTTTTAGTTTTTCTGGTTTTTTAGTTTGTTTGAGGGTAAATTACACTGACGCCATGAGATTTTTGACAAAATTATTGACCACCCATGTAGTTTAAAAAATAACACAAATCTCCCTTAAAATTTAATTTTAATATCAAGCTAACCCATTTCTGTTGAAACTAACGAAATTCATTCCAAAATCACCCACAAAACTACCCCGAAATCACATTCTTAACCCCCTGAAAACCACCCTCGCAAACCACTACCCAAACCCTCTCTCTCTCTCTCTCTCTCTCTCTCTCTCTCTCTCTCTCTCTCTCCCCCTATGCTATCTACCATATCTCTCTGGCTGTCTCCCTCCCTCTCTCTTTCCCCCTCTCTCTTCTCTCTCCCTCTCTCCATCCTTCTGCTTTTCATAAGAAAAGTAAAATATTGCATCCACTTGTCACAAAAATTCATAAATAACTTTATCAGGTTTTTAGGATATCACAAGTTACAACAAATTTTTCTCAATGTTTATAAAAGTAGCACTTTAGGCTCAACAACCACAAAATTATGGAATTCACTGTCTCAAAATAAAATTTCTGGCATAACCGCTACAATGCAAAATAATCACATTTCATTCAAAACTCATATCCAACAGTGACCAAGTAGTCATCAACCTCACAATCGGGAGTTCCGGCGGTACCGTAACCTCAATTCTCAATGCACAGATTAGCAACGTGACGGAATGAGGGCCACTCTCCACCAAGCACGAGTGGTATGTGCTGTCCAGGACTTATAACTCGCAAAGTCTTTAAAGCAAAAATCACTGCTCAATGGGTAACCTCTCCCCCATAGGGAGCAACAACACCCATAATTGGGCAGCCTCCCCTGACGGGATATAAAGGGTCGAAAATCCTTGTAACTTGGCACTTTAGAACAATAGCACGTTATCAAAACATTTTCTTTCACATACTCATGCTTTATAAAAAGTGCAGATAGCATATTTAGAAATACCATGGCATTTGAAGAAAAAAATCATGCTATCACAATTTTTCATACTTCAAAAACATGGATAAACAAAAGTTTAAAGCAAAGTTCATGCATTTTTGTTCAAAATAATACCTAAGTACTCTCACATGCATTTATATTCAAAATAATACTGCATTTGTGTTCAAGATAATTCTTAAGCATCTCACATGCATTTATGTTTAAAATAATACTGTATTTTATGTTCCAGATAATATTTAAGTATCTCACATGCATTTATATTCAAAATAATACTGTATTTATGTTCAAGATAATACTTAAGCATCTCACCTCGACTTAGGCGTGACAAAACTCTCTCCTTGTTCTTGATTCCAATTTTTTAATCCTCCAATGATAAAATCTCAATGCATAATAGAGATAAATAGATTACATAACAGAGAGAAAAATGGTGGCCGGGGACGGTGGCAGAGGCTGACGGCGGCGTGGGTGGTGTCGGCGGCGTCCGACAACGGTGGTAGCTGAGCGGCGTCTGGCTTGCGGTGGTGGTGGCATTGCGTGTTTGGCTTACGAGCTCACTGTGTGAGAGATGATATGTTGCCACCAAGTGCCTTTTATAGGCTGGCCCAAATCTTCTTCAATCATTAATTTTGATTTGATTTTATCCAGAATCTTATCCAAATATTCTTCAATCATTACATTTAATTTGATCTTATCCAAAATCTTATTTATAATCCTATCAAAATATATATGCAAAGAAATCTATAAATATTTAAAATTCTTATCGCTACATTATTATTTTTCAGAAAATTTATTTTTACAAATTTTCTACGAACAATCACATAATATATTATTATAAGAAGTGACACGTATCTTATTTTTATTAACTGTTATAGTACGGGTTATTACAAAAATCGTGAAGGCTTTTACCCAAAGCGGACAATATCGTTGCCATGTGAAGGTCGGAGTGTTATAGATGGTATTAGAGCCGACTCTCCTCACCTCTGAGCGTGGGCCCCTGCCGTCAAGCGTGACATGTCGGCGGGTCGATAAGGATTGGCGACCTACCGGAGTTAGTAGACTATACTGCACGGGAACGTACAGTCCAAAATGGGGTGGATTGTGATATCCGAGATCCCACATCGGAAAGGGAAAGAGAGTTCCTGGGTTATAAAAGAAAACCTTGAACCCTTATACAGCAACGAGGCATT
>JAOTRH010000020.1:1506398-1516874 GCA_034768845.1 Heliamphora exappendiculata | reverse complement strand
AGAGAGAGAGAGAGAGAGAGAGAGAGAGAGAGAGAGAGAGAGAGAGAATTATGTATATATAGGAAATAATGCATATATAGAAAAGAAAGATACGTTCCTGCTTTCTAGCCCTCAACCGAACCCGATTCTTAATCATGCGCTTAAGTCGTCGATCACCTGATTGTTCTCAAATTTCAGGAACCTTTTCTTCCCAAACGTTGGCAAGCTGCATGACGGCGGCGACACCAAGGCACCGAACGGAACATTATTCAGAAACGCCACATTCGAAACATTTTGGGTTTGTAAAAGAAAGCTTAGTCTGATCATAGGTCGGCGGAGTTGGTCAGGAAGTTGAATTGATTGGCGCTGCCTGAATTCAGTGGTAGAGAAGTCGACGTTTGGGATTGTGGGTTTGTGAGAGAATGAATTATTGGGCGAGATTGGTCGATCCATAGCCGTCGACGACAACGACATCATTGGAAGCGATTTGCAATTTTTGGTTGAAATTGTTATGGTTTTAGAGAAAAAAGATATGCAAAAATTGAAGTCGATTTTATTCAATCAGACTCAACTATTAAATAGAAAATTACATGAATTAAAATACTACTAATTTATAAATTAAATCATGACGATTCCTGAAAACAAAGAATTGAATCAAAAACAAAATTATCCCACTAGCAACTACTAAGACTCTTATAAATTTGCTAACTATCCCACTAGCCGCTACTCCTATAAACTAGTACAAACAACGACTTATTTAAATTATAAGTGAAACTAAAAATCTAACACTCTCTCTTAAACTGAGTGCTCTACTGACATTCAATTTAGAAAGGATATCGGCCCAGCTCCTCTCGTAGCTTATTATCTCTCCCAGCTTTCATGTTGTCGAGTAACCTTGCAACTCCCTCCCTCAAACTGAATTATCCATTAAACTAACACCGAGTAAGCTTCGCAGCTTCACGAATGGGGCCAACTCGATAGATTTTGTCATAATATCTGCAACTTGATCTTCACTTTTGCAAAAGATCATATTAATAGTTCTATCATTGGTGTGGTCTCTTAAGAAGTGAAACTTCACGTCAATATGCTCGCTTTTTTCATGTAGAACTGGATTCTTTGAGAGTTTAATTGCAGAGTTATTGTCACAAAAAATTGCAATAGCATCTAAAATCTTGAAATAAAATTCTTTAATAATTTTCTTTAACCATATAGCTTGACAAGCATATGAAGTGGCAACAACAAATTCAGCTTTAGTGGTTGATAAGGTGACGATTGGCTGCTTCTTTAATGACCATGAAACGGCCCCTGAACCCAGCATAAAAACGTATCCCGAAGTGCTTCTTCTATCATCTTGATCTCCAGCACAATCACTGTCAGTGAAGCCTCTGAAGCCTAAACTTTCTCCCGTTCTTGTAGAATAGCCCAAATTCCTTAGTACATTACAAGTATCGAAAGATTCTCTTGACAACTAGAAGATGTAACTCAATAGGATTCTCCATGTATCTACTAATGAGACTCACATAATACATTATGTCTGGCTTTGTTGCGGTTAAATACATTAAACTTTCCACAATTTGCTTGTAAAGTGTGCTATCAACCTTCTTTCCTTCACGATCTTTAGTTAGCTTTAGACCAAACTCATTTGGTGTGCTCACATAATTGAAATTCTTCATCTGAAACTTGTCTAAGATTTCTTACACATACTTCTTTTGAGAAATAAAAATTCCAGCAGCATATTACATCACTTCAATACCAAGAACAAAGTGCCTTATTCCAAGATCAGACAGTTCAAATTCAGCCATCATGGACTCCTTAAATTTCTCAAACATGACATTATCATTTCCAATATAAATCATATCACCAACATACAAGCAAGTGATGAGCATTTTTTCTTCATCCCCCATTTTTTACAAAAAAGTGTATGTTCATAAGGACATTTTTGAAATCTTTCCTTCAAAAAATAAGTTTCTAAACAACTATACCAAACTCGTAGAGCTTGATTTAATGCATATAAAGCTTTCTTTAATCTATATACTTTATGCTCATTCCCAAATTTCACATAACTAGGAGGTTGATCAACAAATACCTACTCTTCCAAATCTACATGTAAGAAGGCCGATTTTACGTCTAACTGGAAAATAGGCTATGAGTTTTGAGCTACCAATGTAATCACCAATATAATCGTATCATGCCTCGCCACAAGAGCAAATACTTCTGTGTAGTCGACACCGAACTGTTGCTTATAGCCTTTAGCTACTAAACGTGCCTTGAATTTGTCAACTTTGCCGTTCTCCTTCAACTTTGTCTTGTACACCCACTTGACACCAATGGTCTTTTGCCTCACTAGAAGCTCTGTTAACTCCCAAGTGTGGTTTCTTTCAATGGTTGCCAGTTCGGCATCCATAGCCTTCTACCATTTTGCTTCTTTGATAGCGTTTTTAAAAATTGTAGGGTCACAATCGAAAAATAAAGCAAAGTATGTAAATGGGTCTTCAATTTGATCAATTCTAGTTACCTCATAATATGTCATCCAAGCAAGGCATCTTCTTTCACGTAAAGAACGCGAAACATCGACTGTAACTATCAACTCATCAAGTTCTATTCATGCTGATTGAGTTGCTGTGGTTGTTGGCATCTGAGTTTGAGGAGTCTCACGTTGTTGCAAAGACTGCTGCGTTGTTTCTTCATCTGCTCCATCAAAGTCAGCTGGAATTTGTTGTTCAACAGTGTTGCAACCCCAAGACTATGTCTTTTCTTCATCAAACTACACGTCGCGACTAATGACAATTTTCTTAGTGATAGGATTAAACAACTTATAAGCTTTTGAATAATCACTAACACCAAAAAAATTGCATTTTTCACCTTTATCATCCAACTTTCCTTTTTTTCATCTAGAATATAGGCATATGCTATACACCTAAACACCTGAAAATTATCAACATTTGGTCGACGCCCATTCCATGCTTCTTTAGGGGTTATATTTTGAACTGCTAGTGTGGGGTTTCTGTTCAAAATATAAACGCTCTAATTAACTACTTCAGCCCAATAAGTCTTGAGAAGACCACTCCTCTAAAATAGGCTTTAAACTATATTAAGGATTGTGCAATTTTTCCTCTCACATACACTGTTTTGCTGAGGTGTATAAGCTGCAGTTAGCTGCCTTTGAATTCCATGTCTTCTACAGAAATTTTCAAATTCTTGTGAGTTATACTCTCCACCACAGTCTGTGCGGAGTATTTTAATTTACATGTCAACTTCTTTTTTAACCAGTGCTTTAAACCTTTGAAAGGCTGTGAAAGTTTTTGATTTGTGCTACAAAAAATAAACCCAGGTCCTCTGACTAAAATCATTAATAAACAATATAAAATAACGTTTACCTCCATTGGCATTAGTTTGATCGGCCCACACAAGTCATAATGCACTAGTTCCAACACCTTAGTTACCCTTGAAGACTTTCCTTTTCGGAAAGGATCTTGACGTTGTTTGCTAACAACACATTCTTCGTAGATTTCTGAAGGTGACTCAAATTCTAGAAGGCCTGCCATCATATTTTTCTGCTACAAGGTCTTCAATCCACAAAAACTGAGATGACCATAGCAAAAGTGTCATAACCATGCTGTATTTTTCACTTTTGCAACAAAACATGAATGAGTGGTGTGATGGAGATACAATGAAAACATCCGGTTAGATGTCATTTTCACTTGAGCAATTAAGACCAATTTTTCATCTTGAATTCGGCAAACTCCATCCTTAATGGAAATCTCATATCCCTTTTCTTGAAGCTGGCCAACACTAAGCAAATTAGATTTTAAATCTAGAACAAACAGGACATTAGAGATAGAATGAGAATTCCCTTTGGTTTGGAATGTAACCTTTCCTTTTCTCAAAACAGATACAGTAGAGTTATGACCAAACTTTACAGTATTTCTAAAGGATTCATCCAAATCAGAAAACACTGATTTATCTCCACACATATGGTTGCTATAGCCAGTATCCAAGTACCATATATTCTTATGAGTTTCCTCATTAGTTTGACACACCATAAATAGGGTAATTTCTTCTTCTTCTTCTTCTTCTTCTTCTTCTTCTTCTTTTGCAAAATAAGATCTTGCACTGTAATTTCTATTCAAATTTGTTCGACACCCAAAGCGATAATGGCCATACATGTGACAACGGTAACATTCAACCTTAGATTTGTTTGCTGACTGTGGTTTGTGTCCTGTTGAATTTTGACCATCACGTCCCTTCCAGTTTCCTTCTCCCTATCATCCACGTCTGGCACCTCTACTAGATTCTGGTGAGCATTCTTACCTTTCCCTTCTCCCTATCATCCACGTCTGGCACCTCTTCGATTTAAGGTTACCTTCAATGCTTGTTCTTCTTTGTCATGTTGTGTTATTTTCTGCTCATGGACAAGTAGAGAATTTTGCAACTCGTCTATTGAAAGAGTATCTATATCTTTAGACTCTTTAATATAACAAATCATAAAATTAAATTTTGTAGTCATTGAACGAATGATCTTTTCAACAATAGTGACATTCTCAAGCTTATCCCTATAAATCCGCATCTTGCTTGCGATTTCCATCTTCTTTGAAAAATACTCTGCAACTGACTTTTCCAACTGCATTTAAAGAACTTCAAATTCTCGACGAAGAGTTTGAAGCTGCACACGTTTCGCCCTTGTGTTCCCTTGATACTTCTTCTTCATGGAATCCCAAATCACCTTGGAAGAGTCCTTGCAAAGAATTATTTTCAAGATTGAACGATCAATTGCTTGGTAGTGATAATTCTTTGCCTTCAAATCCTTCAGCTTAAGTGCTTCCAATTTTGACATTTGCGTCTCTGTTAATGTAGCACTAGCTGTTGATTCTATTACCCCAGAATCAACCACTTGCCAGTACTTCTTAACTGCAAAAAGTTCTCCATTAGCATGCTCCAATGATCGTAATGACCATCAAAGCGAGGAATGGCTGGTTGCACAAAATTTTCAGAAGCCATCGTTCTCCTCTGCTGCTGCAAGAAAGGAAAACATGTGAAATAGAAATAAAACTACTGCTATATCACTCTCTATCTAACTTTCCCCACTCGGTGGCTCTAATACCACTGTTATGGTTTTAGAGAAAAAAATATATGCAAAAACTGATGTCAATTTTATTCATCAGACTCAACCGTTAAATAGAGAATTACATAAAGTAGAATACCACTAATTTAGGAACTAAACCATGACTGTTCCTGAAAACAAGGAATTGAATAAAAAACAAAACATCCCACTAGCCACTACTAAGACTCCTATAAACTTACTAACTGTCCCACTAGCCACTATTCCTATAAACTAGGACAAACAACGGCTTATTCAAATTATAAATAAAACTAAAAATCTAATAGAAATCTACTCCGATTTCTCTCTCGTCTCTCTCTCGTCACCACGACTCGTCGGACCCCTAACTCATTTGCCACCGTGAGTACATTGTTTGTCCCCTCATCGGATGCACTTTCTATATCAGAATCGGTCTGATGCTCGAAAAGCTCTCAGCAAGAATGAAATGCAGATAAATGGAGCTCTCATTGTATGAGTGATGCCAGTTGATCCAGGGCAATGCCAAGTTCTGTGCGAAAAGATGAACAATCTAGGAATTCTTGATGCTTCGTTTTTTTCTCATCTTCTACAAAAAGAAAATTAAAAAAATAATTTTTATTTGTATAAGGGTATAATAGGTATTTTAAAAAAATTAAAGCTGACCTCATCATTTTTTGTTATTATTTTTTTCGGTTACTAACGGATGAATTTTTTTGAAACTAAATATTAAAATAGAAGGGATGCAAGTGATATTTCAAAAGCAAAGTAAGTATTTCTGTTTTTAAAAGAAACCTCAAAGAAGATCAGTATAATTTACCTTCAATTTTTTATTCAAATTAAAAAATATTACTTTTTTATATAGTTAATTATAATAATAATTATATAATTATATATATACACACACACACTGCGTGATATTCATAGTAAACAAATTATTAAGTAGGACATTATTATTGGTTGCTGACTTTAAAAATAATGGTACTAGTGGATGTGGTAGTATTAAAATTTGTGGCAATAGTAACGGTGGAAGTAATGACTACAATAGTAGTAGTGACCCCCAGATACCAGGCCTTGGAGCTCGGACCTCTAGGCCCTCGACCCCCAGAACCCTTAACACCTGACCCTCGACGTTGACTCGTACCATTGACTTGAAACTCCAAAACTTAGATCTCATGCCCCAATTCCCGAGATGTAGACCCCTAATTCTGTATAGCCGACCCTTTGAGCCTTGACCCCTGGACCCTCGGACCCCCATCCCCCGATGCCCGGACCAATAAACCCCCAACCCAAAAACTTGGACTCCGATTCTTGATACCTGAACCTTGTACCCCGGCCCCTCAAACTTCGGGACTCAACCCTCGAACCCTAGACCTCTCGACCCTCAACCCCTAACCCTTAGACTCCCGACTCCCGACTCCCGAATCTTCAACCTCCGAACCCCCGACCCCCAACCTTCGGATATCAAAAACCCAAACACCAGAATCCTAACTCCAACCTAAGACCCCCGACTCCCAAATACTGAATCTCTAACTCTCAAACCCTCGACAACCTAGAACCCTCTAAAGTAAACCATAAACTGGTAGTGCTGGTGATAAAATAGTGGTACTAGTGGTGGTGATAGTGCTAAGATGATAAAAGTAAAAAATATTTTTCAACATAAAAAATTAATAATATTTTTCACAATAATCTATCTATTTTTCATTGACTTATAATTCTCGTTATACCAAATATCAAAAAATACAAAAAAAAAATTCAAAAATGATTTTTTGTCGAAACAAAAAAGCCTGAGTAGCAAAATAAACTATTTTATAGATGTTCATCATTAATTACTTTGGGCTTCAAATGATAAACTTAGTTTTAATGTATTTAAGAAACATTCATCTATTACTTTGAGCTTCTAGTAATAAACATATATGTTTTTCCCTTTAACTTGGTATTAAGGGGCATTTGGGAAAGCTATTAGTAGTAATGTTTAATTTTTTACTATTAATTTTATATATAAATTATAATTATTTTAAAATATTCATAATTTCTATTATAAATTATAACTATTTTTTTTTATTTCAACTACAAATTATAATTGTTACCAAATACTTAAACTCCTGCTACAAATTACAATTTATAATTAATTACTGGTTAAGAATAGAAGTTAAACCTAAGTAGTAAAGTTATAATTACTTCAACAATAGAAGTGGTTATCTGTTTGAATGATATTAAGTGCTTATTCAAGAATAGAAGTTAAACCTTATAATTACTTCAGTAATCCAGTTCAAAGTTGGAGTTTTTTTTTTTTTTTTTTGGCTTAAAGTCATTTTATGTTAAAAAAAATCAAAAAAAAAAATAATTGTTTGACAAAAGTTGTAGGTGGCTTAAAAATTAGAATATTATTTGATTCAAAGTCTCTTTAAACTAAAAGACAATATACCCAAAAAAAAAAGTAAAGTAAAAAACCTTATTCAACAATATCATATTGTTTGATAGATCTAGTAGCTTATAAAATATAATTTTTATAAAAAATAAATAAATATAATAAAAGTTATATAATATTTTTTAAATATAGACAAAGTATTTTTAGTTAATAAAAAGGTCAAAATCTTAAAAACTAATAAACAAAAACGCAAAAAGTTTAGGTTACCAAACGAAATGAACATATTTCTTTTAATCTCTAAGCCTACATATTTTAAGTTGGCTTAAAGCTGACTTAATGTAAAAGCTCTATCTTATGCTTAATTTGAATTAGAAAATTAGAGTCTTGTTTATTTTTGTTTTTTCAGATTTTTTATTCTTTGATTATTTTTTGATTATTCTGAATGTTTGGACAAGTCGAATCAAAAAGTAAAATTTTTTGATCAAATGATTAAAAAATAACTAAAAATAAAAAAAAATTTACTTATTTTGTCCTTTTAAAACCTTTACTTATTTTGATAAAAAAATTTTTGCTTTTTTGATTCATTTCGATAAAAAGACTCTAAAAAAATATAAAAAATATCGAAATAATAATTTTTATTTACTAAAAATAAAAATAAACAATATAAACAATTCAAAACGATTGTTTTACTAGCATGTCATCAGGGCCAACTCTTTGCATCTCGAGGCTGTCTTTGATTAAAACCATTAAACAATTACGCGATAAACAGACTTTTGGCTTATTTGTTGGAGGGTGAAGAGGGTGAAATTGAATTATATATAAATAATTTTATATAGTATTTTATTTATAAGTTTGTTAAATTAAAAAGGAAGATAAATTATTCTTTTAATATTCCTAACTACCATTAACTCTCCAAGATCGGATTACTACTTTCTCACCTCCCAAACGGGTTTAAGAGTTTCAGGACAATTACTATCCCACCTTCGTTACATTAATTTAGTTTTGATATAAGAACAGGGGCGGCGCCCTATCAAAAAGCTTGAACCCCCTATATCTAAATACTTAAACACTTAATTAAATAAAATACTTTGGATTTTTTAAAAACTTTTTAGATACATTAAAAAAATATGTATTTGATAGTATTGATAATAAGATTATTATGTAATAATTTCAAAATATGAGAAATCATCGACATCAATTGTAAAAATGTATCTATTTACAAGTTTTTTTTTATAAAAACAATTGTATTAATATATCGAGTTTATCTTATTTTTTAATATAAAAAGTTTCAATTAATTGACCGTTTATCCTAAAATAGTATTTTGGAGCTGCCATTGTGTAGATAACTTTTTCATTGAAGCAAGTTTATAATACTATCCTATTAAAATCACGTCAAACCAAATGATATGCTATTTATCATTAAATTATTTTATTCTCAACTAAATATTTTTTAGTACAAAAAATTAACACTAATGATCCAATATTTAATATTTCAAGTACTAATAATTCGAGTTCACTAATTATCTCATAAAAATAATCTTTCAAAACAAGCAAGTCCTAAATAATTGGTATATATAACATTAAACAGTGGTGGTTTCAAACTTTGGGCTTATTTGTTATTTTGGATAGAATTGGATAATATATGAGACATTAGTAATACTAAAAATTTTACATATTTTTTTTTATATATTATGGGATTATATATACAGTGAGAAATTTGATTTATGTTTGGTTAAAGTAGGATAAATTATGAAATAAAAATTGTAGAATTATTTATAACCGTTAGATAAGCAGTGAAGATAATTTAGAGTCTGAAACTAATAATACTAAAGGATTACTAATTCTATGAATGAGGGATTAATAATTTTTTATTTATCGAATTGTTAGTTCGACTTTCACAATACAAACGTAAAACTCACAATACTAAAATAATAATAATAATTTTTTAATAAATCAATCTTATCTCCTAATTTAATTTATTCTCCCCCGATATCTCAGAACAAACAAGACCATTGGGTTTAAACAGGCGAAACTCACAGGCCACAGCTATGAATTGTTGGCGGAGACGTTACATTTAACGGCCGCGAGGTTTCGACGTTTCGTGAAAGGAAAAAGCAAATGTAAGAAAGAGAGACAAGAAACCAAAGTAAATGAAGCAGCTAAGCGAAATCAATCTTTAATGTTAATTACATACCCAACATTAACTATTAATTTTTATTTTATTTGGTACATTAAGTCTGAATTTTTTTAATTGCTTATTATTGTTTTTATTAGAGTTTTTTTAAAGTATTAATTGTTTTTACTTTTCAAGATTTTCTCACAAAGACTGAAAAAAATAGAGTAAAAATATTTTGTTGAAAAGTTCAAGATAGATAAAAAATAAATCAAATATGTAATAAGATAGATTTTTTTGCTTATTTTTATTTTTTATAGATTCTTTTTTGAATATTGTAAACTTTTCTACCTTTGGAATTTTTCTTGTAGTTGAAAAACTAAAAATTTAATAAAAAATTAGAAAAATCTAAAACAACTAAAAAAAGTTAGCCAATGCTTTTTGTGGAAAGATATATATATATATATATATGAAATTGGTGAATATGTTTGAAATTGGTGAATATGGGCATGTCGTGGGCAAGTTGTGGCATTGCTTTGGGCGTGTTACGGGCACCTTGGGGCATGTCGTTGGGCACGCATTGGCCACCTCGAGGCATGTCTTTGGGCTTGTCTTGGGTGCGTCGGGCATGTCTTTGGGCATGTCGTCGGCACCTTGGGGCATTACTTTCGGGCATGCCGTGGGCACCTTAAGGCATTGCTTTGGGCATGTCTTGGGCACCTCGGGGCATTGCTTTGGGCATGTCGTGGGCATTACCTTGGGCATGTCGTGGGCATGCCAAGGGCACTTCGTGGCATTGCTTTGGGCATGCCGTGGGCTTGTCTTCGGCATGTCGTAGGCATCTTTTGGCATGTCTTGGGCATGTCGTGGTCACCTTGTGGCATTGCATTGGTCATGCCTTGGGCACCTTGTGGCATTGCTTTGGGCATGTCTTGGGCA
>JAOTRH010000020.1:1471448-1499495 GCA_034768845.1 Heliamphora exappendiculata | reverse complement strand
AAAATAAGTGTGGAAGGTAGTAGCTGATAGAAACAGAGCCATGATTATTCTTGAGTGGGGGCATATATTTAAAATTATAAATATATTTTTTATATGTATTTTTTTGGAATTCAATTGTAATCTAAAGCAAACAAAATATAGACATAGTCATCACAAATAATCAACAAAAATTTAGCAATTTAGAAATTGGAGAATTAAATACAATTCAAAAAAAAAATTCAATAAAAAATCCCAGGACAAGTCGAACTTTGGCTATCTTTAAAAATATTTTTTTTATAATTTTAAATGTAATATAAATAAAAATAGGCATAGTCACTTGTCTACAAGTAATCAATAAAAAATCAGCAATTTAGAAGCTGAATAATTAAATATAATTTAACAAAAATTTGCACAAGTCACAAAATTTCAGCAACACAATAAAAACTTCACAAGGCACAAAAATTCAGCAAAAATTCAATAAAAATTCTACAAGTCACAACTCACAAGTGCACCAAATTAAATAAGCAAAATAAAAATTAAATATATTTTATTTTAGCACCAGATCTAGTTCACCAAATATAAAAAAAAAATTTAAATATTAGTCTTTTTTTAGACTTCATTAAAGATTTAGTCTTACAACTTTTATTTTAAGAGATTTAGTCTTATCAAATTTAGAATAATTATATTACGTTTAATTTATTCTTATTTAAGAATTAATCTTTTTTGTTTTAGATAAATGAAAAAATTAAAGTGATACATTTATCAAGCAAATATAACTATTGATAAAGAAAAGTGATACATTTTTATTTAACTAATATCTCAGTTTTATGAACTGATAAATGTATTACTTATCACATGAAACTAAAACTGTAAAAAAAATTTGTTATAGGATTTATACTAAAATTACTCATGTAAAAATAACTGAAAAAATTAGAATCCTTTACCCTTGCAGATCCCTCACTATGTTTGACTCCTGCGAGAAAAATGTACAAATAATTGAGAATGAGTGATTTTGCCTTTCATCTTATAGGTCAAAATATAATTTCAATGGGATTAAAATATAAACTTAATAAAGCATAATTATTATATTTTAAAAAATATAAAAAAAATTTAAAAAAATTAACATGTCACTGGGGGGGGATCTGCCCCACTCGCCCTCACATGACTCCGTCCATGGTAGCTGATAGCGATAACAGTGATAATGACAATGACAATGGTGGTGAGAGGTAACAGTAGTTGTGGAGGTAATGACTGTAGCGACAATAACAGTAGTAGCAGTGAGCGAATGTCTAGTGGTGATGGCAGCAGTGGTGGTGGGGACAATAACGACGATAATAGTGGTGTAGGTAGCAATAGTAGATTGGTGGTCGTGGCAGTAGTGATGATAGTAGTGGTGATTGTGGTAGTAACAGGGCTAGCCCTCACCAAGTGCCAGTGAGGCTGATTAAGGCCTCTATTTTTGAAGTAAAAAATAGTCCCCAAATTTATAATGTCTTTTATTAAACTTTGTATAAACTAATAAAATTAGAAGTGAATTAAAGTTAGAGCCCAATTTAAAGAAATCCAAACCCAAACCAATGCTCACCTCGAAAATTCCACCCAAACGGGCCAAACCGACAAACCCAAAATTTTTACCCAATCTTCCCTAGCTACTTTTGCTAATCTACTTGTGAAGATTGAATTTGAAGGCATCTTAGCATCTATTTTTGTAAAGGTAATTTAATCTAGGATTCTATTTTGGCAACTTATTTGAGGATAAATCTCATGCTCCGAACTGTTATCCTACAAAGTCTTTTTAATAATTTTTTTAGACTTTTATACCCTCAAAATATTCCCCATAAAATTTGATATCATTTAATGCACAGTTGATTTTATTTTCAACGTTATAACACCTGTTAAAAAATATTTATGGAGACTTCTTCATCCCATTTAATTTCAATTCTAGGATATCTCATGATTCTATGTTTGTTTCAGTATATTATAATAATATAATATAACTGAAAACGAAATGATTTATATAGTAGGATGAATTTCGAATTTATGGTAATAAAGATCCTAAATAGATAGGATCATATTGTATTACATTCTCAAGTCAAAATTATTTTCATTACACAAATTTCAAAAGCATATTGTATCACACCGTTTCATTACACATATTTTTGGGTTACAAGTTCTGGAACAAAACCACTTTTAGAAAATATCAAATCTTACTTATACGAGAAAATATGAATATATACTCATTATGTTTATCATAATTTGTTTTATCTTGTTAATATATTCTCATTTTTTATCATAATTTGTTTTATTATATTAACATATTTTCACTTCTAAGCAAGCTGTCTTATCATATTTTCATATTCTCACAAGTTGTCGGCATATGAGAAAATATGAACATATACTCATTCTGTGTATCACAATTTGTTTTATTATGTTAATATATTCTTATTTTTAATCTTACTTTTTCTTTAATTATGCTAACATATTATCACTTCTAAGCAAGTTGTCTTATCATGTTCTCATATTCTTACAAGTTGTCGACATATTCACATACTTCAAAAGTTGTATTTTATCAAACAGAATAACTACATTAATATTCTCATTTTCGATAAAATAAATTTTATTTTCGACTTAAAAAGTTTTTCTTTTCTACATAGTTGCAATTTAACTCTCCATCAACCATCTGAAGTGTAAAATATAGAATTTATAATGTAAACATGACAATGATACGACTAACAAAAATAGATAGTTTATAATGCAAACAAATTCACGAAACGATTATTTCATGAAGTGTTATTTTCTACAATATACAGACCTTCATATAAGCAAGATTTGATATTTTCTATAAGTGGTTTCGCTCCAGAACTTGTAACCTGAAAATTTGTGTAATGAAACGGTAATACATACAATATGTTTTCGAAATTTGTGTAATAAAAATGGTTTTGGCTGAAAATATAATACAATATGATCCCATCTATTTAGGTTCCTTTATTATCATAAATTTGAAATTCAACATTCCATATAAAGTATTCTGGTTTCAGTTATATTATATTACTATAACATGCTGAAACAAACATAGAATCATGAAATATCCTGGAATTGAAATTAAATGGGATGATAAAGTCTCCATAAATATTTCTTAATATATGGTATGACGTTGGAAATTAAATCAATCGAGTGTTAAAAGATGTTAAATTTCATAAAGAATATTTTGAGGGTATAAAAGTCCCAAAAATTATTTAAAAGATTTTGTGGAATAACAGTTCAGAGCGCGAGATCTATCCTAAAATAAGTTGCTAAAATAGGACTCTAAACTAATTAACCATTTTTTGGGTTATTTACATATAACATGGTTATTATATGATTTGAGTTTCACTTTTAGACGTTCATAATTTTTTTTATGCTGATTTGCAAAAGTTATTTTTATTTTTTCATGTTTATTTTTTTATTTATTTTTAATTTGCAAAATTTTAGAAAGAAATGTCTCTTAAAAAGTATTTGTCTAGATCTAAAAAAAATGAAAGAATTAATACAATATCAAGTGAGAGCTATTGAAAAGTTTTTTTGTAATAAGAAATAAATAGAAAAATGGTAGATAAGCTTGACTATGCAACATTAATTAGTAATTTTGTAGTAAAAAATGTCAAAAAATAGTATTTAAGTAATTATTTGTTACTATTAGATAACTTTTTAATCACTACAACAAAAAATAGTTTTCTCGGCGCAACATAAAACGTCGACAAAAGTCTAATTGTGCTAGTAAAATGTTTTGCCAACGTATACCCTTGCGTCGACAAGTCGTCGGCGAAGGTGTATCAGGAAATGTTTTCGCCAACAAAAAATGTATGCGTTGGAAAATATTAATGGTTTGGCGACAAATTGTCTCGTCAGCAAAAACCTTCAATACTCGTTGGTAATTATATGGTGTGTCGCTAAAAGTGATTAAAAATAAGAATAATGTTACACTTTTGCCGACTACTCATAGTGTCGGCAAAAATATCTATTTAACGATGCATAAGGTGCATCTGCAAAAACTATTTTTTTTTAAAAAAATAATATCTTTCCCGACAAAAACATTCGTCGCTAAAAAGTAAACTTTAGCAACATGTAAGACATGTCAGCAAATTTATTTTTTATGTTTCTTTTATATTTTTGCTAATGTGTTGCTTTTGTAGGCAACTACACAAATTTATTAAAAACAAAAATTATATTTCAAATATTTTCTTTCATAGCAATCTGTTTCCATCCAAAATCATTCATAAAATATAAAAATAAATTCATATTTCATATCCATTCCAACCAAACCAATTCTATACCAATCTTTACAAATCAATTTTTATTCCTAAACGTAACAATATCCAAAAAGTAAGTACTTTTTCAAATACATAAAAATATCTCGCCAATTATTCAAATATTTAACAAAATACAACGCATAAAAATCAAAATAAGAAATACAAAAAAAAAATGACATGGTGTTGTCGAAATAAACTCATTCATCATTAACCTGTCAATAAGATACAAAAAAAATATAAGAATTTTATCAATTAATTAATTACAAAACTAATATACATGTACCTAAAAAAAATTCAATAAATTAACAGGGTATCACCTGAAATAATGATTTATCTTTACTGTAATAATTTGGTGCAAAATGTAATGAGGCATTCCATTTATGAGTATATATCTATTCTACATACCCGTGAATGAAAAATATGCTTTAGATAATTAGTATAAAGACTTGCAACCCAATAACATGTTTCTATTTATTTATACAATTTTAATTGAACAAAATTTCAAAACTTGAGAGTGATAAAATGCAAAAATAAGAATAATATAGTTTTAAATTAATAAAATGTATCAGTGGTTTAGGTGAGTTGTGTGCTTTTAGTAATAATATGCAACTGATAATTGTATCACTGTTTAATAGATAAATACTTTCAAAATTATTCAACACAAAATTTGCAATTGATAATTGTATCAATTGCACACCGATCATATAGAGAATATATATATATAAAAAATTACCGAATCATAACAGAACCCTTATGAGGCAGTTCGATACAAAAACTATGTCGTCGTCCCCCTTCACGAACCACCTCACCTCCTCCATCTCCACCTGAAACATTTTCCAAACGATCCGAAATATTCAAATCGCCAACTGGTGCCCTTGTCGGTTCGAGTAAGGGAACCAGTTCATGTTGCTAGAGATTCTCACCTCCGGGAGGCCCTCATCGGGGTTCGTCGTCACCGCTCTGTCTAGTCATGCCACGCCGCTCATTTCATCCAGCTTCCACCTCATTTCGTCTTCACCTTCGAGAGGCCATCGTGTCGCCGACTAGTGCCCTGCCGATTCGAGTAAGGGAACCGGTTCGTGTCGCCGGAGATTCTCACCTTCGGGAAGCCCTTGCCGAATATTCCCACTTTAGAAAATTTGTTCAAGCCTGAAGCTTTCCTTGATTTTAGAGAGAGAGAAAGAGAGAGTGTGTGTGTGTGCGCGCGCGCGCAGAGGAAATTAAAAATACTAAAATTTGAAATTCTTAAAATTTAGGAATTGAAAATCCTAAAATGCTAAATTTTTTATGGAATTGGTTTTGATGTTGTTTTTATAAATTTGAAACTCTTAAAATTTTGATTGACAACTCACATAATCAATTACTTGTATTTTAAAAATGAAAAGGATCATGTTTTAAATGAGGGTATATTAGACATAAAAAAATTATTTCAAATCAGAAAAGACTAAATCTTATAAAAAAATTTATGGGACTAAATCTCTTATGATACCCTAAAAAATGACTAATTTTTAAATTTCACTTTATTTTATTTTACTTCTTTTTTTATTTACTCTTTTTATTTTTTATTTTTTCTCATACCATCGTAATATTATATAATTTATAAACTATTGATAATGGATGAAAAAGTAATAAAATATAATTCATAATTTATAAAAACAAAAATATCTTTTTGTAAGAATATGAAACAAGTGATAAAAAAATGTAAAATAAATAATATAAATAAAAAATAAAAATTTGGTAGAAAAAATAAAACAAATAAATATATAATTTTTTTAAACATAAAATATGAAACAAATATTTATCCTTAGAACTGCGATTCCAAATTGAAACTGAACCGTTATTTATTGGTTCGGTTCAGTTCGATTCCATAATACACACGGTTCGGTTCCCATTCTTAAACTCTTAGAACTGTTCAGAATAGTTTGGTTCTTGGTTTAACTCAAAACTGAACCAAATCAGGCCGTGTGTACCTCTAATTTTACCCTTTTTATATTTGATATTTATAATTATATGTAGTTATTAGTAGTAGTAAAGAAATTATGAATAAGGGATACTATTAATTTTTAAAAGTGGTTGGAGTTTAATAAAATATTTTAGGAGATAGTGTTTTGATTTGATTTTTTAACTTTTTAATTTTTACTTTTTTGCTAAACAGATTATGTTAATTTTTTTATATTTTTAACCAAAAAACTAAAAAATTAATGTTACCAAATGGGCCCTAAGCATGATTTGTAATATAAACTCTTCCAAAAAATTTCATTCTTAAAAATTTGCACGTGTATTTTGACATCATCATAGGCATAGATGGATCTAAATGGGCGAATGAAAGAAAGTCTTTTTAAAATTTTGAAAAAATTTACTATTATAATAGTATTAGTTTAAAATATTTTAAGATTATATAAATTCGTTTTTTTAAAAAATTTTAAAAAAATTAATTTATATTTTCTAAAAAATTTATAAAAACAATTCGTTCTTCCTAAATTAAAATCTTGAGATCACAAGTACAACTTTTATTATTAGTAACGATTATTATAGTTTGTAGGCTAAGTCAAACTAATGAAACTTATTAGGTACCAATTTTTGTTAAAAAACTGTTATGTACTTTTGACTGTACAAAAAATTTATAATAAAAAATGTATGCCACTTTTTTTATTTATGTGTATGTACGCAACAAATGCCATAAGAATAATGGTATTTGTCACCTCATATATATATATATTGAAAAATACTCTTCTTCTGAATAAAACTTATTTATTTATTTTTTATTTTTTAACATGTAAATTTATAAAATTATTCTTTAGTGCAACATAATTTTACAAAAATAATTGTGTAAATTAACATGTTAAAAAATAAAAGATGGAGCATTTTTGTTCAAAAAGAGAGGGTGAAGATTTATCCATATCTGTTACTTTTTAACTCCTCTCAACTCCATAAGAGTCAGAAAATTTTTAAAAAAATTAATTAAAGTATTTTAAGAAAATTTTAAAAAAAATTAAAATAAGTCAATAAGCCAATTTTGTATTATCTATTTTTATTTTTCGTAAAATTTTTTATCTTTCGTTTAAAACTCTTTACTTTTTTTGTTCACCTTATCAAGTTAATTTTAAAAAGTAAAAAAACTTATTAAAAAATAAAAAAATTAAAAGAACAAAAATAAATAAAATTTACCAACTTTAGCCGAAACAGGCCAATGGTGGGGCCTTGATGCACCAATTTTACACACAAATTTTTTTTTGTCCCGTTTCAGATAATTTGTGCAATTTATTATTTTGTCTTCTTTGAATTTTTTTGGGTTAAAATTTTATTTTTTCAAAATCTTTTGATGAAAAAGTAAAAGAAAAAATAGATTAAAATATGATAATTTTCACTTAAGATAAAAATAAAAAATAAAAAATTTAAGTTATTAACTTATTTTATTGTTGTCTTTTAAATTTTTTCATATTTTAGTTAAAAATTATTCTTTTGGTTCATCTTAATAAAAAGTGACTGAATAATATAATAATTTAACTAAATAATAATTTTCTTATTACAAATAAAATGAATAAAAATTAATTAATTAAATAAGTCACTGTACAAGACAGAGCCATTGAGCAATTTTTTAGTTATTTTTATGAATTGATTTAATTACTTAAAAATTAAAGACGAACTGAACTCCCCTCTTTCAAATTTCAAAAAACCAATCACTGTTGTGTTTAGTATTGTTAAAAATAATAATTTATAAATTATAATTTATAATAAAAATTATGAATATTTAATAAATAAGTTTAAATTCTAACAAAGACTGTTTGTCTATTGAAACGTTGAATATACAAATAATTATCATATTTTGTTTGGATTTTTGAAAAAAAAAAAAAAGTCTTAAGATCTTGGCATTGAATAAATTTTGTAATTTATAAAAATTTTATTTCAAATATGATTATTTATGTTCGTTGGCAACAAAATGTAAGACCCTGTTTGGGCTATCTAAAAAAATTAAAATTTTTATTTAAAAAAAAGTTGCCTTTAAAATTGTGTCTGGACTAATTTTTTTTTACAATTTCTTGTCTTTAATAAACTTTTTACAGCAATAACTTAAATAAATGTACTTTCTAAATTCTTCTCGTCACGATAAAATAAAAAAGTAAGATTTTTTCATCAAAACCTAAGTCTATGTTTGGATTACTTTTTTTGAAAGTTTTTTTGCTTAAAAGTCTATAAAAAAGTCCATTTGTTTGGCCTCAACTGATTTTTTTTTATATATTTTTACATTTACTTTTTTACAAAAAATTGCCAAAAAGTCAAAAAACTTACGAAAAAAGTTAGTCCAAATATATGCTAAAAAAAGTTCATATAAGACGAAAGAGGCCAACTTAAGTAGGTTTTTTGATTTTTTTTTATTTTTTGTATTTTTAGTAAATTTTTTAAATTTTTTTTGGCTCTAGTGAGTATACTTTTTAAACTTCTTTCATCACACAGAACCAAAAATAAAAATAAAAAATAAAATATTAAAAAAGTTTAAAAAGAAAAAAAAAAAAGCTCCAAAAAAGCCAATTATATATAGTTGATATTAACAATTATAACTGTAAAAACCTACTTAAGTTGGCCTCTTTGGTCTTATATATACTTTTTTAAGTTTTGATTAAAAAAAATTTATTCTTTTATTTTCTCACCTCGAAAAAAATTTAGAAAGTACACTTATTTAAGCTAATGCTGTAAAAAATTTATTAAAGATAAAAAATTATAAAAAAAAAACTAATCCAAACACAATCTTTAAAAAAGATTTTTTTAAATAAAAAATTTAACTTTTTTAGATAGCCCAAATAGGGTCTTACATTTTGTTGCCAACGAACATAAATAATCATATTTGAAACAAGATTTTTATAAATTACAAAATTTATTCAATTTCAAGATCTTAAGACTTTGTTTTTGTTTTTATTTTTTATTTTTTATTTGACAAAAATCCAAACTAAATATGATAATTATTTGTACATCCAATGTTTCCATAAATGTCTCAAGCAGTAATTGATTTACCGCAAATTAGCATTTAACGGATCGTCCCTTTAGAATTTAAACTCTTGGTAAATATTATAATTTATAATTAAAATAAAATAAAATATAATTATAATTTATAATAAAAATGATAAATATTTAAAATAAATTATAATTTATAATTAAAATTAATAATAAGAAACTGTAGTGCCAAATACCTCCGGTTTAAATTTCAAAAACCAAACATTAGATAGATTAGAGTTAACGTAAGCAAACGGTACATGGTATAACTTTTTATCCTGGGTATTCTCCAGCTTCCAAAAGTAAAAAACCTCACCTATTCCCTGAAAAAGACAGTTATACCACTGACTTTCCGTTCGTTGATTGTTCACTTGCTCCTCTCATCCGGAGGACTGAATAGTAACTTCAGTTTTTTTTCCCAAAACACTTATTTATAAACCCAGTCCCACCATTGAAGAACTGAGAGACAATAAATTATATATATCGCTCTTCAGAGACATAATAATACTGATTCGCCGACTGTCGGAATTTCAATGGCGGCTCTGCTTCGATACCCCTCTGCTCCATCATCGTCAAATAATCTCTCTCGCCCTCCATATTCCTTGCTTTTAAATCCCTCTTCTTCCCAATCCTTTCGAACCGGGTTGCAATGGAGACGGAAGTGATGATGCCATCGCCGGCCGTCGATTTCAACTTCGACAGCGATTGCCCTTCTCCGTTCAGAAGCTCCCCTTCAACCCCTCAGCTTCTCGGCAACTTCTTCTTCCTCAGCGCCCCCACCACCCCCAACCGAACCTCCTCCTCCTCCTCCTCCTCCTTCCCTGACTTCAACTCTGTTCGAAACGAAGCACAAAATATATATTGGAACGAGTTATCTGCAGATAGCTTGAACCAACAATTTAAAATAACACAACAGGAAAAAATGGTCAGCGATGGGATGAGTGGCGAACGCGACGCCACCAAACCAACAAACTTCTTTCCTGACGGCAGCGACGAGACCGTCTCCGGTAACTCCCGTTGCACCATTCCCTTCAGTTGGGAAGAGAAGCCCGGAATTCCCAAAACGAAAGATAATTCCAGCGACGACAACGATTTCGAATTCCATTTCAGCGGACAGCTAGAGAGAACCTCCCTCTCTGCCGACGAGCTTTTCGACGGTGGCAAGATCAAACCTCTGAAGCCACCTCATCGGCTGCAATTCAGCGACGATGGATTCATCGATTCTCCGAAGTCACCCCGATCGCAGATCAGTGCGAAGAATTCGAGAGAAGATTTGTCGCCGGGGATTAAGACGAAAGATTTCGACTTCGATTTCGATCCGGTCGCAGCCGCGATCGGCCGCAGAAACGAACATGAACAACAGCGAGCAAGAGGAAGAGAAAGGACGTTCAATTCGTCGGCATCGCGTCGTATCAGACAGAAAGGAACCAGATCTCTGTCTCCTTTCAGACTCTGCGACATCTTCTTCGAAAGCGGAAGAATTAATCAACAGAATTCGAGTTCTTCATCAACACCGACTAAATCAAAGCACATCTCATCTTCATCTTCATATTCGTCTTTGTTTTCGACTTCAGCTTGGAAAGGATCTAAGAAATGGAGGCTTAAAGATCTGTTGCTGTTCCGAAGCGCGTCGGAGGGCCGAGCGACGAGCAAGGATCCATTGAAGAAGTACGTTTTTTTGAATAAGAATTCCGATCAGGAGGTGAATAACTCGAGCTTCAGGTCAACCGACAGTGCAGGAGGATCGGTGAGTTCGAGGAGGAGAGCGCCGGTGTCGGCTCACGAGCTTCTGTACACGGCCAACCGAGCCATGTCGGAGGAGATGAGGAAGAAGACCTTCTTGCCTTACAGGCACGGTCTGTTGGGTTGCTTGGGCTTCAGTCCGCCCATTCATGACTTCTCCAGAGGAGGGCACGGTTCAATGACACGTGGATATTTCGGTTTTCTGAATTAATAATATTACAAAATTCAAATTATTTTATCTAATTAGTTAAATGATGTAACATAATTACAATAGTCTAGTTTGGCCTAAATTGCATATATTTTATTTATTTTTTTGTCTTTTTTAGATTTTTCACTTTTTATTTAAAATTATTTAATTTTTAAATCGTCTTGATGAGCTTAATAAAAAAAGTAATAAAAATTAATAAATAAAAAAATTTCACTAAAATAAAACAATTAGCAATATTAAATTTGTTTTATTAGTTTATTTTGATTTTTTTAAGAATTTTTTTTGTATTTTTATAAAAAATAATATTTTTTTGGCTCATCATGATAAAAAAATTAAAAAATATAATAGTTCAACTAAACAATTAAAAAAAATTCCCTAACAACAAAAATAAGTCAAACAAAATAAATATATCAACAATTATTTCAAACAAGGCCAATGAATTTTATATAAAACCTATTTATGTTTATTCTTTAAATTGTGTCATATTATTTGATAAATTAAATTGATAAAACAATCTTATTATGGTTTACATTATTACTTTCGAATTCACCAAAGACATTTATGTGCTTTTTTTTAACTGCATATTTCTCTTTATAGAACTTGTATTAAATTTTATGTTTGGTCCTTAAGACAAGTTAAATTTTAATTTTGGTTAGGATTAATTAAGTGGATGAAACATGCAATAATGATTATGTTCGAGCTCTCGGATGAATTAATTAAATGAGTAATGCCATAATAATCATATTTAGTGACTATATTAAAATATCATATAACGTGATAACTCATATACCCACTATTTATAATATAAACATTACAAATAAGATGACACATCATTTGATATTTAAATGTGATCACCGTAGTATTATTGTTAACTTAAACTCTGAACTTTTGATCTCTTTATGGTGATAGATAGTTTTAAAGGTCATATTAATTATCGCCAATTACATAGTAAATATAGAGTAATGGAAATAATGTTTTTTAATATTAATATATTTTTTTAGATAAAATTTATAAATTTTACAGATTCCTTCGATGTCTTTATTATAATTTATTAATTTTTATTTAAAGCAAAAATATATGTAGAGAATAAAAGATTGAGATTTACGTATTCCGTCCATATTGGCCAATCAATTCAAAATGTGGCCACATATATCTACACGAGAAAGAAGCGAGATGCACCACCGGTTACCTTACCGATGGGTCCTCCAACGATCAGATTAGAGCTTGTTCTAGAGGGAGAACGGTCAAAAAATATTTTGGTTAAGTTGCTGCTATTGAATATGTAAGTGCGTACTTTTGTCTACTAATTAGTTAGCTTTTTTATAGAAAAAAAATATTTTTGACCCGACTTGGTTCTTGTGTCATGACCCGACCCAAGCTAGTCATGTCGTCTTTTCTCTGCATATGTTTCAGCTATTAGAGCTTGACAGTGACTTACCATGAATATCATGGTTTCATGTTTCATTACATATTATTTTTGTCATGTCATACTGTTTGCTTGCCTCTAAATTCTGTTTGGGATAAGGTCAACTTATGCTGACACTCTGAATCTAGGGGTGACTTAACTACCACTATACCTCAGCAGAGATGTCAGGGCTAGGTAGACGTATCATGGGCCCAAATAACCACGCCTCTAGAGAGTGATCTCGGTTAGTGACGAATTAGAACACATGTTACTCGACCTCTTGGCTGAGCCGTTTATCCAAGCTCTAGCTCTCCCCAGCCTTGAGCTTGGGGCTGAGCCACTTACCTAAGCTCTAGCTCTCCTCAGCCTTGAGCTCAACCTATAGAGTGCCGAGCTCAGACAATCATGCCCGAGATCGAATTGTCTCGCACCAAGCTAGTTTCTAACCTGAGCTGGAAATCTGATGGTGCCGAGCTGTACTTTTTCCTTCAACGTGGACTCCAACAAGGCTCAATATATACTCGACCTCCCTCAATATCAATTCATAAATTTCTTTTCATGTTTGTTACTCTAATTTTTTGCTTGATAAAGTTTTTGACTTTTAATCTTTTGCTTTTGTATTTTTGGAAAAAATAGATTGCCCTTGTATAATGAATATTATTAAATACATCGCATCGTGCATTGTTTAAAATAAGTGTAATTTATTTAGATGTTTTATAATATTAAATTAATTTAATATTTTATAAGTAATTTACATATTAAAATTTATAAGATTAACTATTGAAATCATTAGTTGAGCTTAGTAGAATCTACATAGATCCTAACAATTGAAGTGTTTACCAAAGTTTCTCAAGCTAACTTTTAGTTTTTAATTACTAATTTTAATAATAAGTTATAATTTTTTCTAAACTCTCACAACTTCTGTTACAAATTACATTATAACAATTTTTTCTTTTATTTTAGTTATAAGTTAACATATTTACTAAACACTTGTAACTTTTACTACAAATTATAATCTATAAATTATTATTTTTAACAATACTAAACACCCACCATATCCTACTACAAATTCAAAAGAGGCAAATCATTTCCAAAAAGAAAGGGAGGGAGGGGAGAGTGCTTCATGCGTTGCATCTCAGCTTCCATCACATTATTGTTACTAAGCTTTTGTTTGGCTATCGACTTTAAGTTAGTTTTTTAATTTTTGACTTAAAATTTAATAATTCTTATATATTGAAATATTCAAGTAGAGTATAATATGATACTTATAATAAGAAATTACCTATGTGAGTATGAAATAGAGCCATTTTTATGAGAAATTTTAGGCTGAATTCTCTAGAGCACTCATAAAAATCAGAAATTACTCAAGGCCACAATGAGCACAACCGTGAAAACTAAAATAGTGTTTGAAAAGATTCTGTGTGACACCATATTGTCTGGACTTACACAAACGACTGAACAGTTCAAGGCATCACGTCCACTGATTAACTAGTAAGTCCGATAGTTTATTACAATAGAAGGTTCAAGGCAAAAAATCACCTATTCTTATAAAGATGATTTTCGTATTGTCTCTCTCTGAATCTGCATCTTTTTGCATTATTTTTTTGTTATTTTCATTCATGTGGGGGGGATTGTTAGAAAAATAGTTTTGATTAGTTTAAATTTTAGCAAATTTTGAGCTAATTTTTATGTATGACTCATACACCAGTTAAGATGGGTCGGGATGATGTTCTGTTCATCGTCGTGAGTACATTAAGAATATGTATTCGGTTGATCAAATTAATTAAGTATTGAATAAGAAAATGACTTCTAAAGTCATAAGGTTAAATGAGGTAATATGGAAGACAACAAATCTTATCCCACATTGAAAGTTCATGTAGAACTTGGTGGATATATATAAGGCAACTTTAGACTAAGGGTTGCGCCTCTTAGGAGTACCCAATTTTGTAGAAGAGGAAGGACATATCCAAAGGTGGGTTCGACCCTAACCCCACACACGCACGCGCCGGGCTCGGGTCGTGGATCGTGGATCGCAGGTCGCGGTTCACACCAGTTCGGGTTTGACTGAACAAGTGTTTCTTCAACCTTAAATAACCATTCCCAGGTCCTTTATCGTTCACCAGTTTTTTTTCTATTTGCACCTACATATTCTGTCCACTAAATAGAGAAAGCACAATCACTGGTTTGTTCGCCGAGTACGCAAATTGCAGTGCTTCTTTTACATGTGAGAGACTAAGTATTCATGGAAGGCAGACGTCCGAATCCATAAGTACCACTGCGAGGGACAAATTGTTTTAAGAACAAAATGTCATTCACTTGTCTTAGTATACTTCTATTCTATTTCTAATATGCAGTATTGTAAGTTTAAGTTTAATTTCATTACTATTATTTTCTGCTATGCCTTCGTTTTTCTTTATTTCTGTTTTTACAATTTCTTTTAATCTCACATATAACAAATTGGTTTTATGTTTTAAATATCAAATTGATTATATATTATTAAATATCAATATTTTTAAAAAAAATATTGCTACAAAAAGTCTATATTTTCTTAACAAAACGAATTTTTTAACTTTTTAATTTAGAGTAGTTTAAAGCTAAAAAGTCAACTTAAAGCCAGATTGCCAAACGAAGGCTAGATATGTGCATCCATTGAGTAGAATTGAGAAAAAAAACTTTTTGGCTAGTTATGTTTAATGAGTTATTTTATTTTATTTTTTAATTATTTACTTGTGCTTAAATTGTTTGATTGAAATCGCTTGAAAAATTAATCAATTTATTAATTTTAAACATAAAGAAAATAAGTTTATGTCTAAAATTAGTTTTTTTTTCTATATAATGTGTAGGATAATAAGTTAAAATGAAAAAATATTTAATTTTAGTAGAATTTTATTTTAAAAATAAAAATATTTTTTACATCTAATAAAAATAATTATCATATTATTACAATCACTTTAGCACCATCATTACTATGCTATCACCAATATTACTATTCCTCATTGTATTGCCACCACCATCCCAATGGTGATCACCAATTCGCCACCATTACTTTGCCACCATCACTGCTACCAATCACCTCTACCCCACCACCATCACCCTTACTATAGCCACTTCTGCTGCCACATAAAATTAATATTGTGGTTATGGTCACTATTTCCTTTATAATTGTTATAAACTTATAACCATTATATAAAAGCATAATACGGTTCAATTTAAACAAATAATTTTTTTACCTAATTAATTAACTTTACAAAAATTAATTTAAATGTTAATTTATAAAATAATATATTTTGTGCTGAATTTAACTTTTTAGTCATAAAACCAAAAAAAAACCTTCCTAATTAGAAATTAGACTGGTTTGTTTGCAATCATTTGGATGGAAGAAAAAGTTGTTTGAGAAAGGAAAGGCTTAAAAGTCAAAAGTTATAATGATGAGAAGATTGAAGATAGGAAAGTGAAATAAAAGTGAAGAAAGTTGAAGACCCAAACACCGGTCTCTTCCAACGAGTAAGATATGTTTTCCGTTGCAAGATATTACTGTAGGCGAACTTATGAAAATTTAATTATAAAAAGAAAAGTAAAAAGAATAATTTTAAAAATTGTATTTAACATTTTTTTATAATCAAAATCACAAAAATTAAACTATATTAATATTATATTTTTTATTTCATTTAATCATTTATTAGTGCCTAATAAAACGGATTAATTTAGACAATATCAAACAAAAAGCATAAAAAACAAAGGGGCATATTTTTTTAGGGTTAGGGTGGTGGGATTGGATTTCATGATATTCTCGTATAAGTTTTTTTTTTTGATTTGATTTGCCAAATTAAAAGGGGATTAAACTAATCTTTTAATCATCTTAACTACTATAAATTCCTCAATTTGAAACTATAATTATCTCATCACCCTAGTAAGTAGAGATATTATGAGACTATTATTATTATATTTTATTATAATTTTATAAAATTTTAATAAAATTATATCAAATTAAATAACGTATTATTTATTCTTGATTTATTGTACTCTCAACAAAATAACATTCAATACCAAAAGCACTTTGCTAATAATTCAATTCATAATAATTTTGAATACTAAAAATTTGGGTCTAATAATTATTCTATAAAAATAATTTTTAACCAAACAAATCTTAGAAGTCTCATTGACAACTCGAGCTTTTTAACTTTTTAATTAAAATGCAAAAAAACTAAAGTCTTGATCGACAACCTTGATTTTATGATTTTTTTGGCTAAAAAATCAAAAAAATCAAAGTTATTCATTTAGTAAAAAAAGTTAAAAAGTTAAAAAAATCAAATCAAAACGCAAACTCACGCCACTTTAAAATTGCAATAACATCTTTAATTTATAACTTATTTACTATAATTACTAACTAAATATAATTATTAATATTAAATATATAGAATGATAAAATTGTCCACTTTTAACAAAAATAAAAATAAAAAACTAATTTTATACCCAAACAACCAATTGAAAAAAAACTAGTTTAAAAACTAAATTATTAAACAACCTACTTTGAAGTTTAAAACTAATTTAATTTTTTAGTTTAAAAATGCAAAAAGGAAAAAAAACCTAATTTTTAAGCTATTTGTCAATTATCGGGGCTAACATAAACTATTTGGTAAAAAAGTATAAAAATATGAAAATAAAAAAAAATAAAAAGTAAAAAATTCAAATAAAAACTCTAATTTTTAAAACCCTATTCAAAATTTTACAAGGTAATAATATTTTTATTTAATAACTTATTTAATATCAATATATAATCACTATAATCAACTCTAAAAAAAGACAATAATATCCAATTTAAATAAAAATATTTTTAAAAAATAAATTTTGACCCAATTAACTAATTTTAAAAAAATTGCTTAAAAATTAATTTATCAAGTTTCGAAGCGTTTGACGTTGATTTTTTGAATAATTTTTAATTTTTTATTACTAATTTTAATAATAAGTTATAATTTTTTCAAACACTTATAATTCTTATTACAAATTATAACTATTTTTTTATTTTAACTATAATATATTTATTAAATAATTAAAATTATTACTACACATTATAATTTATAATCTTTTAGCTTCAGCAATACCAAACATTCGCACTCTAACTTTCAATTTAATTTTAATTTTTTTACTTAAAAAACACACACACGCGCGCACAAAAAAAAAAAAAAACAACAACAACAACAATTACTTGTCAAGCCTAACGTTCACAGAAACGGGCACACGTCGGAATCCACCCAAACACCAGATAGATCCGGATATCGCCCGGATAATAAGGGCATGTTTGGACTAGTTTTTAACTTAAATTTTTTTTTACAAAAAAAGCAACTTTTAAACTGCACTATTTAGTTTTAAAAAAAATTAATTAACTTTTTTTCATCTATTAATTCAATAAAAAAATTAATACATATCTTAAACACCTTAATTTTTTTAAAAATAAAATTACTATAATATTTTTATATAAAAAAAATCAATCCTATTCAAAAAATAAAAAAACTTATATTAATATTCTAAACACTATAATTTAAAAATTAAAATTAAAATTATTTTAAATATTTTAATAAAAAATAAAAAAAATATTACTATAAGAAATTACTCTAAACACTCTAATTTTTTATTTTATTTATAAAAAAATTAATTTTTAAAAAAATTAAGTTTAAAAACTATCCTAAACAACCATTAATTAAAAAAAAACACATGAAATATTCAAAACACGTGTGAACAGAAGAAGACATATCGCCGTCCATCACGTGGAGGGCAGTCTGACACATGAATTCAGTAGTCTTCCAACTGTTGCCGCCGATATAACTGACTTTTTTGGCGTAGCTTTTAAATTTGGATTTGGATCCGGAACCGTGGTGCGCCGAAAGACAGCACATTGGTGCTGTGCCTTGTTTGAGATTATTTGATTAATACATTTTTATGATTAAATTTATTTATTACATAAAATTTGTCAAATTTGCTTAATATGTGAAATTTTAAAATTATAGATCTTTATAACTAAATAATTGAATAACATTTATTTAATAATATTTTTTTAAAAATTATAATTTTTATTTATTTATAAAATAATATTAAGATATCTTATTCAATCACTTAATTATAGGTATCGAATGATTCTAAAATTTTACAAACCGAACAAATTCGACGAATTCTACCCAATAACCGAATTCTATTATAAAAATATATTTGCCAAATTATCCTAAATAGGACACAGTACCACCGTGCCACCCTCCCTTTAAATTTCTGCAATTAATTTTAGTGATAATTTATAATTTTTATTATAAATTATAATTATTATTTTTATTTTAATTGCAAAGTACAAATCATTGGCCTTATTTCAAATAATTGCTTATTTGTTTATTTAATTTTTTTTAATAATTTTTTTTATTATTTAGTTAAATTATTATATTTTTTAAATTCTCTCATGAAAACGACACGAAAAAATAATTTTCTTGATGAAAATATTTAAAAAAATTTAAAAAGACAAAAATAAATTAAATAAATTAAATAAATTAATAAGTCAAATTTTATGTTACTTATTTTTATTTTTAATGGACTTTTTTAATTAAGATTTTTTACTTTTTAAATAATTTCATCAAAATGAATCGAAAAAAATAATATAATTTAGTTAAAAAAAAAATTAAAAAATAAAAAACAAAATTTGCCACATTTAACCCAAACAGAGCCATTGTCAAATACCCACTCCCGTTCAAGTCCATAGTGATTATTAGATAGCCCCATGATACTGCGATAGTGTTATGCATTGCTACAATTAATAGTTTTTAGATTCTAAATTATAATAAAAATTATAAGTATTTGACAAATATAACATTTTATAAATAAAAATAATTATTTATAAAATAAATAAATTTAACTTATAATAGAAATTATGTACATTTAAAAAATTTATAATTTATTATTAAAATTAATAGAAAAAAGTTAAAAGCTATTCATAACCTATGGTCGGATTACCTTTTTTGTAGGTTTTTAAATTTTTTAATTTTTCTTTTTGTAAAAAATAAATATAAAAATATATTAAAAAAAAAGCTAACTAAAACCAAACAAGTAGGCCTTTTTGAAAATTTTTAAACAAAATACACTTTTAAAAAAGCTAATATAAATATAGGCTTAGTAAATTTTCCAAATGCCTAATAGGAATGTCATTATTTGCATGGTATTTTTATTTAATAATATAATAAAAAAATATTATTACATAGAATAATATGAACATATTTTTGTTAAATAAATAAAAATAAAAATAATTTATTTAATATATATTAAATATTTTTATTTATTAAAAACACCATGTTATATCGCCTATGCACACTACTAGAATGAGCTAATAATTTGCCTTCACGTCACTATATTTACAAAGAGCACCAAGTCTTATTAGCTGCGTAGCTCTCGGGAAAAAAATTATTAGATATTTTAACAGTATAGATAGACGGTGATTTTTTTAATAAATAAATTATTATAATTTATATAATATAAATTATTTTTTATTTTTTAATTATTTAATAAAAATATTATGTTTCTATCATAAATTTTTTTATTATTATATAAAATAAAAATATCACATAAATTTATCATATAGTACTTCGAAGCCACTGAATAACTACCCACTCTCGGAAAGTAGCTAATAATTTGCCTTCCAGAAAATGTCAGACGAATAATTTTAGGAAAAACTTTTTAAAGAAGGTTATGGTTGGCAATTAATTTAAAAACTAATTTTTTTATATTTTTAATTAAAAATTTAATTTTAATTCACAAAATTGGTTGATAAACTAGTTTTTAACTTATTTTTTTTTAAAGTTAGTTGTTTAAATAAAAAAATTATTATTTTTTTGTATTTTCTAAAATTGGTTAGTTTTTCCTTCCATATAATTAAAAATAACAATTATATGTAGTTAATAGTTATAGTAAATAAATTATAAATAAATAATATTATTGTATTTTAAAAAGTGAGAATTTAAATATGATATTTTAAAAATTAGCATTTTAATTTTAATTTTAATTTTTGACTTTTTAAGTTTTTTGCCAAACGACCTCTATGTGTTATTTTTTTGCATTTTTAACTAAAAAACCAAAAAATCAGTGTAGCTAATATTATGATGGTGTTTGACATTGTTGAAACTAATAACTTATAAATTATAACTTGTAACACAAATCATAAGTACTTGGTAAAAATTATAACTTATAGTTAAAATTAGTAACACAAATTATGAGTGTTTGGTAAAAATTGTAATTTATAACTAAAATTAATAACAAAAAATTAGAATTAATAGTAAAAGTTGCGAGTGTTTAAAAAAAGTTATAACTTATAGCTAAAATTAATAGCAAAAAAATAGTAATTTTACCAAACACTCTTAGCTAAAAAAGTTGAATAATTATCCAATAAATATCTTGTTTTTGTTTTAACTTTTTATTCCAAAAAAAAAAAAGTAAAAATGCCAAAAGAAATCAAAAAGCCTTATACCAAACAGGGCCTAAATTAAATTATGAAAACTGAGATCATATTTGTTGTATGGGATTGTTTTTAGTTGTTTGATAAGGTGGAAAAATAATTTGAAGGGATGGAACAAACAAAATCAGAGAGTATAGGATCGTAACTTTCTCAGATATTGAATTGTTAATTCTTCTAAAGAAGGATTAGTCGTACAATTCGATAAAAAAAATGTAAAATTGTGTATTACAAACAAAAATTTTGAAACGGGGGATTTTACATTTTTCAAATTAGAATCGAGAGGTTTTATCTCGCACAACAACCATAATAAAGCGTTTGTCATAACTTTTTCTTTTTTGGTTATAGACAAAAAAAATAACTTCAAAAAGCTGATTTTGAAAAGTTGATTTTTAGTACTTTTAGATTTCCCTTTTACATAATCAACTTTCAGCATAAATTTACCTATAACAAAGACCCACAAACTGATTGCTGCCTTCCGTAGCAATCATAATGCTATTATTCAAAATTTAAAATAATTTTAAATAGTTTAATAATAAAATAGTTTAATTTTTAAATTAAGAGTAATAATAATTTTAGGATAGAAGGATGGAGGGAAAGTTTGATGGGTATATTGGAGAGAAAGAGTAACTAAGGGTATATTGGTAATCACAAATTTATATAACTCCATTTTAAGGGTGACACTAAATGAGTAGTCTTCCTTTGTATGCTAGTATAGATTGTTATTAGGAAGGGGTGGGTTAGGTTAGAAAAACTAAAAGAAAATGAACAAGTATTGGGTAAATAAATTTATTTTTTATCTGATTATCTATAAAAATCACTGTGTATAAGCGATTTTATTTCCCATTAATTTTAAAAAAATTTATTGATAAATTTAAGATATAAACACGAACTTTTGTAAGATAGCAACTAAGGTAAATATAATGTCAAAAATCAAATACTGCTTCAATACCATAATGGAACAATAATGGATACTGGGCAAATCCGGAAGGACTCGTTTGGTTAAAGATTATTTTTATGGGACAACTTATGTACTTGGTTTATTAGTAACTAATTTTTTTTCTACTTCAGTTACTAATTACAATTTTTACCAAATATTCACAATTTCTATTACAAACTACAATTCATAAGCTATTAACTTTAAGAGTGTCAAACACCCTCAATAAAGCAGATGGTATAATAACTTTTTGACTTTTAATTTTGTATACTACTACATGTATTAACTATTTCGGCTTATAAAACGTAAGTCGAAATAGTTAATTTTGTACCCTTTCCATAGTACAAAGGAAAAAAATAAAATAAAATATTTAATTTTGTACCCTTTTTGGGGCAAGATGAACGACTCACTTCATTTTTTTATATATTTTCTATTCGTTGCATTTTTAACCAAAAGACTAAGTTTTAACATGATTCACTAATCAGGGCCTTAGTAGCAGAATTTTCTTATATCATTTCATCAATTCTCACACAGCCAACAAACACATTCCAATTTAAATTAAACCAAACAGGATACAGTAGAAATATGCGGGAAGCGTACCTCTTACAGTAATACAGCAATTTGAATGAGTCACTGCCTATAAAGGCCAAGCAATGGTTTCTCCCTCTCTTCAACTCTCTTCCTTGCAGCCTCCCTTGCTTTAACTGCAGCTGCTTCCTCCTCCGATACAACCTTCCGTCGTTTTTCGTCTTCCCTCTTCCTCTTGTTAAATGTCAAAGATGAAGGAGCACCTTTAACAGATCTCATCGGATTCAGAGATGCCGAAACAACTGGCCCCGGTGCGGCCCCATTCTGAGATTTTGTGGCACCTTTGTTTTCCAAATCAGATGCTGACAATGGCTTTTTCGAACCGGGCTTTTTTGGCGCTGAATCTGAAGATGCTCGAGATGCAGCTAGTGCCTCTTCCCGAGTCACCCACCTGCCTGTTTTATTCCATTCAAGTAGAAATTATCATAAGAACATAACTAAGAATGCTATTTTGGGAGGGACATAACAAAATGACTGCAAAGATCACCAGTCCCAAGAAATTTATACTCTATCTACCCCAATCAAGAAAGTACGGATACGGATACAGATACGGATACGGATACGAATACAAGATACTAATACAGTATAATACGGATATGGCAATACGACAAAATTAAAAAAAATAAAATACAGGTACGGCTAAGATACGTTTGTAAAGAAAAATATTTTTTATAATTTGCAGTATTGTATTATTTATAAAACTAAACTAAAAGCAAGAGTTATTTATTTTGTTCTTATTTTGAAATGTTCAACAGCTATCATGGTCAAGAATAACTGAATAAGTAATAAATAAAAAAAAATTCATTAAGCATACAAAATATCTAAATGGTCGTGCAATCATAACAATAAAAACAAAAGATCTACTAAATAAAAAAATAATTTAAAAAAAAATAAAAAAATTGAAACATATCCAAAAAATATCCCATCCGTATCCAAAACGTATCCCGTACGTATTTTTCCGTATCCTGGGCGTATTCAAAACGTATCCAGAATTGAAAAAATAAAAAATTATTTTTAGATACTTCTCAGGTGTATCCGATTCGTATCCCCGTGTATCGGGCGCGTATTAGTGTTGTATCGGGCACATATCGGTGTCCGATATGTATTCGATACGTGTACTGCACCATTTTCGAAGTATTCGTGCTTCATAGATCCCAATGCATTGAATACCGTTGGATATGAACCGAGATTACCTTGCCTCAAAATGCTCACATGATCCAACATCTTTAATGCATCGGGATGGAGGAACACAAAATTTGTGGGGCAGAATCCCTGCTAAGAAATAACTGGAGTAAATCTAATTGCACAGCTCAATACCTAAAGCATCCGTATAGTAGAAGCCAGAGTTTGGATCGTAATAACAACCGTTGCTCTTATTACAGTAATAGCCGGAAGAGCTCTCCAATTCCCACTCTGTCATCATTCGGAGCACCATAAGTTAACAAGTACTATACTCAAACCCAACAAAATTCATAGTTTTTGTTTCCTACTGTGAGCTCACTTGTTTAAGTAATCAACACTTCACATTCTATGTTAGGATTCTGATTCAGGACTTCCAATTAGCTCACTCGATAAAACTAAGGAAACGCAAAATCAAAGTAAAAAAAGGTTTGTACCAGCATTTGAATGGGAACTGCATACAACCATAAATATCCTTCTACCAAACAACCCCACCTATAATCGAGCCATAAGACCCATAAAATGTGTAGCTTTCGAGGAATTCTTTCAGATGCAATTTCTTACAGATTTAGCAATGATAACTGCATGAAGCCTACATACACTGTACATGAGCTTAATTAGGCTAATCCCAGATCTGTCAAGCTTGGATTATGTGGAAGTCAAACTCAACAACTTAAGTTGAGCTTAAGCTCATTTGCTGGAGAAGAAGCCAGAACAAGCATTTTGGGAAGCTGATCTTGAGCTTCTCAAGGTGCAGCTCAATTACATTAACAGAAAAAGTATAATGCCTACCTAAAAGACATTCAGGATCCTAGTAGCTGCCGCAAGATAACTCCAGCATCCAATATCCAAACTGGACCTTGTTTGGTCAAAAACATCTTTAAAAGGAAAATTTCAAAGATAAGTCCTTGTAACAATACTCAACACTTTGAGCATAAGGTGTTGATTATGTGGTGTCTAAGTTTCCAAAACATGAATTAATATGAAAACTATGAACTTTTTACCTTCTCCGAAAAAAGCACTCCCTTGAACATCCTCTTGACCAGCAACTAATGCATTGGCATTAGAATCTCTGGCCTCTTGGAAGGTTGATATATCTTTCTGATAGCTACGCTTGGCTTTCTGCCCGACATTGGGGATAATAGGAAGTTATAATTAATTCACCAATCACAGCATCAACATACAACAGATATAAGGATAAACAAGTAAGGTATCAACGTCCGTAGGCAACAAATCAGATTAGTTATCACCTTCCAGTAGCTGGCAATGTTGCTTTGAAGCATAGACACTGACACACGAGTAAGCCATGGAAGTTTTAAAAAAATAAGGATAGGGACATGGGAAGCATACCATAATATATATATATATTTGCTGTGTCCATAAATATGACATACACAAGGTACTAATTTATTTTATAAAAAAAAAAACCAGTACATCAACATAAAAATTTTTGGATACTAATTTATCATAATTCAACACACTAGAGCAACTTAACATGGTAATATGACAAAGAGTACTCACAACCTCGCTAACCTCATCAACAAACTATTGTAATCCAATTCAAAACTCAATTATGAACATATAGATACACAAAAAGCAATGCCACTAACGTGTCCTGAGATGTGTTTGGACATAGGACACGTGTCTCCATCATGCCCCTGACGTATGCACCCAAAAAATTAATAATAAAAAAATAGTCCATGTGTCATGTTTGGCATGCATCTCAACAAGTCAAGGTAGGTTTGTGTCTGAGACGCATCGGAAATGGAAGTTAAGTAAAATTGATCTTACATGAACCACACCAAGATCCATAATTTGGAAGTGGCAACTTTTTTTTCTATCATAACACTCTTATTTCCGATAACATGTAGATTGGAAAAATTAAACACTCAAAATAAACCATAAGATGATGACTTGATGACATTATTCATTTCCATGATTAAAAACTTAAATCTAGCTGCATTTCCTATCCATTAGGCAAACCAAAACTTGAATCTATTCTACTTCAATACCGTAAGAGAAAAGTAGGGGGGAGGGAGATTAGGAATACAATTAAAAGGCACACTAATTGTGCTAGTTTAGTAAATGTATAAGCAGACTCAACGAAAAGCCCATTGCTATTTCCAAACAGGGTGAATGAATTTGTAAAATAAATAAATAAAGAAAAGACAAGTTCTATCTAACTCAGCATTTGGGTCAAAAAACTTCTCAGCCCATTTCTAGTGAATTTTAAACTTTATTTTGTTCCCTCTCCACATGCCTCACATAAAATGGATTGTTAGTCCCTTTTATTTCGTTGATGAATATTTCATATTTAGGCACGTGAACACTACCCTTGCTATGACCTTGAAGAAATAAGTAACCGGTTTTCTCATCATTGAAACGTGTGAAATGTGAACAAATGTCGTTCTCATAGAAGAACATAGTGAACAAAGAAAAGGAATAATTTTTTGTTTTATCCATTATAATCAAATAGGGACATGTTATCAAGTTAACTTTATGAATCTGCCAGAGTTGAAGATTTATCAATAGAGCGATAGTTAAAATTACTATCAAAACAACCAAAACTGACGAGTGTAATTTAGTTACTAGCACTCAATTAGAACTTACGGCTTCAATTTGTTCAAAGGCATGGGCAGCTTCCTTCTGCTCCTTATCTTTGGCAGCCTTCTCTTGTCTCATAGAAGCAAGCCTCTTGGCAACATTATCCTTGTGACGTTGGCCAAGCTCATGGTTTCTGATGCTAGCAGGATTGTTGGCAAGGTAGATTTTGCAAAAGTCGCACCATTTGTTACCCTGACTAACCCAATACTGTAAAATGCGAGTAAAAGATAGCTCACAGTCAGATAAAAGGTAAATACAACTTTATAGAATTTCATCTGAAAATTACCTTATTGGAAGGAAATATAAGTAAACTAAAAAGAAAAAGGAAACAAAATGGCAGCACAGGGACCTGAAGCTTGTAATAAGGAACGAAAGTCAGTGCAATCAAAGTTAAACAACTTATTAGGAAATGAGAGAGAGAGAGAGAGAGAGAGAGGAATCCAGAACTAATTTAGGCCAACAAGTAGCAATTTGGTCGTAGTAACAAAAAAGATATAGTGAAGTTGAGAAACTTATACGAACTCGAAAGGACCAATCTTGACTGTTGATGAGAAAAGTTCTTAAGACAGCACTAGCAATTTACCAGAAGTTACGGACATAATGGTTGTCACCTAGTTCTCAGAGATTCCTGTGATTCTGTGAACCAATTAAAAAAGACCCATATGATCCAATCGATGTCAGTTCATTGCAATTCTTGAATCTATGAACATCAATTCGGGTGCATAAGTGCATTTGTATATCATGTCAAGATTATATGCAACATTAGAAGTTAATAAAAACATGGGTCATCCACGAACAGGACTGTAAATGGGAAATTCAAGCTGCCACCAAAACCAAGCATCGTCGGCTCATTTTCCTCAAAATAAACGGTCTTTCTAGATCATTATCATCCTAGAATTATTACCATTATGCGTGATGACGAATTGGTAGCTCAAATCAACTTCCATTGGACTCTCAAACCCGCCCTCCATTATCTAAAAAACAGTAAAGTTTTACGCCATTTTACAGTAATTTGGAGAGTTCAAAAAGTTCTTTCCATTCGTTACACACTTGGCTCCCTTATAACAATCCACATAAAATTCAACCCAAAGCAAGGGAAAAAATCCTTCCTAACGGGAAAAAATTAAACGAACAAAGCCCTTTGTTTCGATTTATTTTCTAATCCAAAGGAATTACACAGACGAACCCATAACTATACCCGTACGCATATACAGAGAGGGGGATCGAGAAAGGGCAACGATACCTCAGTCATAACTGCGAGAATTGGATCTCCTTCCTGCTGTTTGTGATGAAAGGAAGAGAGATTTCTAAAAGATTGAAATTTCACTCACAAGAAAAAGAGAATTATTTGAAGTTCGAATCGATCGATATATGTATGCATACAAACCCTAACAAAGCTCTCTCTCCCCCTTCTTGCCTTCACGCCGAACGGGTTTCCACGATTCCAATGGGTCTGATATCATGGGTACTTGGATCCGGGAATTGGGACTATTTACTGGGGAGTCGGGGCGGCTAAAAAATGGGTTTAAACCGATTCAAATTAGATTATTTAGTTTACTTTTTTATTAGCAATTTTGTTTTTGTTTTAAATAATTATGAATTGTTTATTATAATTTATTTTTTAATTAATTTTTTATATTTATATTA
>JAOTRH010000020.1:1447198-1459492 GCA_034768845.1 Heliamphora exappendiculata | reverse complement strand
AAATCGTGTCATAATATAATGTATTTTCTCTTTGAAACATCTGAGTTGATTCCTTATTATACAAAGCCCCAGCAATTCTTCTGAAAACATCGGAGCTGTTGTTCCAAATTCGTTGCCAAGAACGAGCTGTGGTTCCCATAGACAGGATTGGCAACATATTTATCATTCGAAGAAGTTCAAAAACTATGGCGATTCGAATCTCCAAATCTGGTTTGGGAGTGGAGGAGCACCAGGGCCGCAAGGGCGACAGCGAGGCGATAGCGGCAACAGAGACCGATGCGGCGGCGAGAAGATGTCGTAGACGGGGCAAGGGTTTCGCGGAAAAAAAGGAGAGAAAATACGGGAAGAAGTTTTGGGAAAGATGGGAGAGATGATATATGAGATATATTTATCTAAATATTTAATAATTTTTAAAAAGTAGAATTTAGAAAAATATTTAAAAAATAATTAAAAGTTAATAGAATATAAATTTTCAGAATAAAACTTCTAATTAATTATTTCTTTAAAATACAAATTGCTAGAAAAATAAGTTTTATAAATACTATTAGTTAATGATGCTTTAAAGAGAATACTATTGTCGAATTTATAATGCATTAAAGTATCATTAATTAATAATATTTATAAAATTTATTTATCTAACTATTTATATTTTAAAATATTAAATAATTTTATAAAATTCATAAGAAAAGGTAAAAATTAATAAGTGAGGGGGAACTAATATAATTAGCTGTCACAAACTAATTAATAAGTGAGGGCAAAATTAAGAAGTGATGCAATCCAATCCAATCAACTATCTTGGAGATTGTGAGATCTCACATTTTCATCTGCATCTAATCCCACAGTATGCTCGGAACTTGTTCATTCTTAACCACTTATCTTTACTTTAATCAGATTAAAGTTGATTGCATAATCCTTGGACTGAAATATCCTTCTGCTAAGTGATAAACAACTTTAATATACACATAAATTAACTTACTCTAGGAAATGTATTTACTATTTTAAAATAGTACATTATATTAATTATGTGATACTCTTGATAAATAAAAAAATTTGATACTTATAAAGAAATTTACCGTTTATCTCTCAATTGACTGATAAATATAAATTAATATAACGTTTAACTTTCTAAATGAGATCCCGTTCTCTTTTACATTGTTAGAATTTTTTAACCTTCAAAATTACTTATCTCTTGTAATTGCTTGTTTACTTTTTTTATTTACTTGAACATATCCTAATAGCAAACTAGAGATAATGCATCTATACATTTGATTAAGGATAATAAATACATTTGATCATCAAAATACTAGAGATCACTTAACCAAAGATAATGCATCTATGCAACTCCAAACAAGAGTTGGAGTTGTTGGGATAAAATCAACATGACACCTCACTAATTAGAATGGTTTGATACCTACATCTGGAGTCAATAAATGAAGCTACTAAACGTTTTGGGTCACAGATATTCCATTCCCAAATCATACACTCTCAAACAAAGATAACAAAGAATCTTATGCTTGGGATATCTAGACCAGTTTACGCGCACCTCAACTAACCCTTGGAGAACCAATCCTACTGTCCACCTGCGGAAGCCCAATTAAAATCGAAACTTTGCCTCTTATGAACAAGGTCCGAAAAAAGTTATAGCACCTAAAAAATTTCGAACCCAAAACCTTAAAAGAAGCAAATCTCCAAATCCCAAGCCTCGGCAACCATGCCAACCTCTTTGAATAAACAGTGAAACTCATTTGATCATTCTGCTCCTTATCGTCTGCTCAATAATCAATCCTACGAGTTCCCACAATTCTGTGAATGGTATCCCCTTATGTGATCTAATTGGGAGACAACCGGTGTTTGAGGCACACATAAGAAGAAACTCGTGTGGTCCTAACCATGTTAACTTCACGTCTCATCAAATCAGACAAATTTCCAAACAAAGTCAGTTCTTTCAATCTTAGGGTCAGTATTTACTAGTCTCCCGATCAAGTGGTCCATAATTCATGAGTGGCATCATATGTAATTATAAAATAATACCAAGGCCTAATTTGGATTGCTAACTTTAGAAACAACGTCTGTCTTCCTCCATGTACTCCCCAAAGTCTCAAGACAAACTCCTCCTCAGTCTCCACTCCAGCTTCATAGAAATCAAGTAGGTTCCTGAGATGAACAGCCAACACGTTTCAGAGCAAGATCAGCTCTATCCTGAGATTATGTACAACCAACATGTTTAAGAGCAAGATCAGTTCTGCCGTGGCACCCAATTGGTCCCACACCGAGGTCAGTATATATATATATTAACTCTTCTTAACTTATTAAGCCAACTGTACAAAATTATCGTGAGTTTTGATTTTGTCCGATCTATATGCGTGGTGGAGACGTATATAGACTCAGTTTTTGTCATCATCAAATATATATATTTGATAATGACAAACTCTGCATAGTAAAAGCATCTTTGATATAATTGAACTTACAAACTTATAAATTGTAAGTGAGAAATGTTATTACAACTATAAATTTCACGCACACATTTGGTGATCGTGACGTGTACTTAATACCTAACTAACATTAGACATAATTTGGTGACTTAATATGAAATCAAAACTCTAGTTTTACGAAATCTTGACTTTTTGTTTGTCTCGTAATATGTATTCGTTTTCTTTTTATATTTATGAGTGTACAATATGTTTGTGTGTTTTGGAACAATTGGGAATTTAACAATTTCTTACCACCAAGTATATATATATATATATATATATATATGTGTGTGTGTGTGTGTGTGTGTGTGTGTGTGTGTGGGAGAAGGTTAACTGAAACGGAGGAAGAAGAGCAAAGGAGAGGGCAGCAGCGGAGGGGCTAGCAAGAGAAAACTTAGCCAAGAAAAAGTGAATCTGCTGGTGTTGAGCTTCGAAAATGAGCACAAGCTTGAGTCAGAGAGAGAGCACCAACTAGCGTCTGAGCTGGGTTTGGATCCACGCCAAGTGGCTGTCTGGTTCCAGAACAGAAGCGCTCGTTGGAAGACCCAGAGGCTGGAGGAACAAGAACAATGCTAAGTATGTCTAGTATTTCACTTCATGTTTTATTTTATAGATGCAAATATGGTATGGTGAGTTTTGTGCCAACACTAAGTGTAAAGCATACCAAACTTACTTCTGTGAAATAAAACATGAAATATAATATAAAGTATATACTTAATCCCTGTCTGGAATCACTAAAAATTTGAATTCTTCTAAAAAAAAAATTAACTTTCAAGCTATATTATTCCACATCTCTTAAAAATTCACTAACATTTTTTAATTTCTTTTTTCAAAAAAAAAATCTATACGCATCCCAAGTATACTAACTGTTTTGAGTAAATAACTATACTATCTAAAAAGCCAAATTCTACTCTCTACAATTAAAAAAAAAGTGTCAAAAATTTTCAAGCACTACAATTTAAAAATAAAAAAATAAATATTTTTATTAAAAAAGTGAAAAAATACCCTAAACAAATTATTCTAAACACTTTAAACTTTATTTTTCTATTTTTTCTAAAATAAAAAACCTATAAACTTCTTAAAAGCCAAGGGGCTTAGACTTTCCCGAAAAGAAATGACTACTCTGCTAGTGGAAATATGGAAAATGAAGTGAGACTGGAGTGTCCTTTGTCAGCCTGAACAACTTCACAAGACACTTTACTCACAATGAAAAACATGTCAACCATGTTTGGACATGGATGGGATCTATGCTCCAAGAAAGAGACACTACGTGGCCAAGTTTGCTTCTTAGAAAACAAAAATAAAATAAATAAAAGAATCACAGAAACCAAACTCTCAAAATGTTAAGAAAAAGGAGACTGCCACCCCAGAAGACGGCAAAAGGGAGTACAAATCACAACTCACAAGGTTCCGTACATATTTGTTCAAGGTAGCTAGCGTTGGAGCCATCACATACCTGGCGGAACATCACATGGCATTTCTTCCCACGTGGGACACAGCATATAAACCAAATCTAGTGAGGATCAAAAACTTACATAAATTAATTAATGTTTTTCTTTTTTTTTTTTATCGGTTTTGAAGCTCAAGGAACAGCTCTCCACGGCAGAGGAGATACAGGGGCTATTGGAGAGAGGTGTTGGGATTTCGAGCAACAGCCGGAGCCCATCTTTCTCGATGGAAGACTTCAGGAGTGGGATGGAGTGGATAGATAAATATATGTAATTAGATTAGAAAGAGGGTGGAATTGTCAATGTTAGCCTAACTTGCTTTTTGACATAAAGCCAGTAGGTTCCTCATCCAACTTTTATAACAATAATACTATATATTTATATGATATATGATATATGACAGAAAATAGATGCCTGTGTGCCTAGTCAAAGCTATAGGTCTTGCCTAATGAAAGAGAAAAATAGAATAGAAATGGAACAAGAGAAAGCTGATGTAGTAGTAGTTTAAGCTTTAAGCATGTTTCCAAGTTGTGTTTTGATTGGGTGCTGATACCCTTTCCATGCAATCGCGGTATTTAGTCTATTCGCAAGCTAAATGAACTTCACATCCAGATATACTGTATATATAATCCCACAGCAGATATTTGCTAAATGTCCATCGCATGGGGCAACCTGCGGCAAGCCCAACACAACCAGACTAAGCAATTGGATTGAGATGCCCACCATATATAAGAGTTTTGTAAAGAACACAAATACCGAACACAGAATCGAACATACCTCTCTCATAACCCATCATGAGAGGGGTATGTCTGATTTTGTGCACCTAAAATTTTTGCATATATAAATGTTAAACAAGATGTATGTTCCACCCCCTAATTATTCCTTACTCAACCTGTCATGTAATGCAAACATTTGGATCTTCTTAATTGGAGTCAAATCGACCTGCAAGAAAATAATGCCAATAAAAGTGGATAAGCTATATAGGGCATCATAAACAATCTCTGTCACAAAAATTCTTCTAAATATGTTAAGTGTCTGTCTCACACTCATGACTCGACACTCGAATAAAAATATGGAAGATGTGTCCGAAATTTTTACCTAAACCTTCACCTAGAATGCATACTTTATAATTTGAGTTTATTATAAAACTATACAAAAATCATGCATGAAATATTCAATAGAAACTTGTAAACACCATCTGCCCTAACAAATAAATAACAATATATTAACGAATATAAATGTTTTTGCCATGTTCCAATAACCTTGATATGAGAATTATACGAGTGTAACACTTAAATACATATCTGCACCCATTACTTGTTACCCAAATTAACGTAGCATAGTAAGCAATCATTTAATTCAAACCAAAGTAATTTGCACCAAAGCAAACTAGTTTCAAGCATCAAGAAAAATATTTTTCATTTGACTTAATTTACTTCATGACAATAGGCAACTAAGTCTACACGCAAGTAATGGCAGAAAAGTGCCTTGCATTGTCAATTCTGTGCTTGAAAAAAAAAAACTTACATTTTCATCTCTAACACATGAGCACGGATACGAAACACAGAATTGGACATACCCCTCTCACATAAGATGGATCTAGTTATGTGCCCAAATCTATGCACCTAGCATTTTTGCATATATAAATGTTAAACTAGATATATGTTCCACCCCCTAATTACTCCTTACTCGATACGACTCCTAACCTTGTCATGTAAAGCAGACGTTTGGATCTTCTTCATCGGAATCAAATTCGACCTACAAGTGAATCATGCAAATAAAAGTGGATAAATTCCATAGGGCATTATGGGCAATCTATATTACACATATTCTTCAAAATGTGCAAAGTACATTTTAGACGCTCGACACTAGGATAAAGGTATAGGATAGGTGTTCCGAAATTTTTATTTGGTCATTCACTTAGAAAGCATAATTAATAATTCGAGTTTATTATAAAATTATATATGAACGCTGATATTATACACGAAATACTCAATGAAAACTTGTAAAAATTATTTTTCCTAGAAAAATAAATAAAAATATATTAAAGAAGATGAATATTTTGCCGTGTCCAAAGAAAAACATTAATTAATTTATAAAAAAATAAATTACTTCACCATGTTACATGAATATCAGCACCGTCACGTGTTACCCAAGTCCATGTAACATAGTGAAAATATTACTTCAGTTCAGACGGAAGTAATTTACACCAAAGCAAACTAGCTTCAAGCAGCAAAAAAAGAAAATCTTCATTTGACCAAATTTGCTTCAACACAAGAGGCAACTATAGTCTACAGGCAAGTAATAACACAAAAGTGCCTAGCACTGATATCCATGTGCTTGAAAAAAGAAACTCACATTTTCATCTCTGAACCATTTCCCATGGCAATCACGCTTCCAGCCAGCAGCTGTAAACTTTAGTTCTCGCTCTCGATGCTCTCGTAAATCTGTTTGCTGCTGAGCAACAAAAGTGTCAGCCGCTTCTATTGCAAGTGAAGAGCCCTTGTTATTAGAATTGTGAAGAGGCCTATCTATGAAATGGCTCATGCTAGATTTTATATCATTATTTCCCTTGGCTTCACTTTGTTGAGACGTTTTATTGGAGAGTATCTCAGATGCAGCCATCCGTGTTTGTTCAATCAAAGGTTTTCTAACCAACCTACACTGCCGGTTAACTTGGGTGGATTTAGTACTTGTGTCTGTGCCAACAGAACATTCTGACAAGGCTATCCTCTTATTTACCTCATCTTGAATAACTAATTGCTTTTCCTTAAGCCTGGACTCTGCCACACAGTGGCGTGATCCCTTGATATGCATCTGCAAAATAAACTCTCAGCAATTAGGAAACTAATGTGAGTTGAAGAAACCTCTGAAGGCACAAAGCATCAACTAACAGAACACATCAGATATAAAAAAGGGATAAGCAATTGAAAACATCTGATACATGAAGATATTATCATTGTTTTCTATGATCATATGAAATATGGAGCTTTGACATTGAATTACAAGCATAAGATTTTTTTTTCTGTGGAAAATATACATGTACCTGCTCCCACACCTTGTGCTCAACAAGATTTCAACTAGCTACCTCCTACTTGGGAGAGCAACAGTCATAAAACTGGGCCAAAGGCCTCTAACTATGCGCATAAGATTACCATTAAGCTCCATTCCAGGTTGGTCCTGTTTTAAAGATCAACTTCAAAATATTGAAAGATGCAGCTTCTGTATCAATTTAAATGTCAAATATTAAAGGAATCTTACCATAAAACGTTTCTGATTGGTTCCAGGATTTGTTGACGTAATGAAAATGGAAGGGGAAAGCAAAATGGAGGAGAAATAATTCTATGATTTAGTTTGGTTGGGCTGAGAAATTACAACCAAAATGAATACATATTTTAAAAATATCATCATTTTGTTTGGTTACCCAAAAAAGAAATGAAAAAATAATCTCATTTGCTTTTCCATTTCATTTCCCTCAGGTCTCAATAAATAATAGGTCCAGACATAGTAGTGGTCTTACCAAGTCCCCGTGTAGACTATTTTCAAACTAATGTAAAAAAAGGAAAGATCTTACCGTTTAACAGAAGCTGTGTGTGATGAAAAGTGTTATGCCCACAACATAGTGATGCAGATTTGAGTCATGGTAATCACTCAAAAAAATAATAATAATAATAAGATTAGACTGCATACCTACTATATATCCCCCCGACTGTGCTGCAAGAGAGAGCTTAAGAAAAATGTTTAGGTGCAAAGATCCGGACACACTCTTCTCACATGAGGCGAGTCCCACAATTGTGTAAGATCCACCCCATGTGAGAGGAGTGTGTTTGGATATGTGACTGGTGTGTGTGTGTATATAGAAAAACTCATAGCCTAATGCACGGATATGAATTTTTTATGTCCTTACTCTTTTCTGTTTTACAAATTATGATGGTTTCAATACATACAATGTATACTAGTTGTAGGTGTAAGGTTCCGGCGTAGACCGGAGTAGTGAAGTCTCGGAAGATGGAGTGCACCGTAGTGGCCCGAGGACGCCGGAGGTAAGAACTTAGGGTAGCCTTAGAGAGAGAGAGAGAGAGAGAGAGAGAGAGAGAGAGAGAGAGGAGCAGTGAAGAGCAACCAAAGATATGGAGAAGTTGAATGCTCTGGTTGAGAATGATATGCTCTGAAAGGAGTGTGCCCATTATAGCCGGTGTGGAAGGACACCCGTATCTTCAAGATCACTAAAGACGACGGGTGTTCCACTTGCCATTAGTTATGCAGATATGATTTGCTGGCTCTGGTGTCCCGTACGATATGCTGAAATGGGTATCATACGGCGTATCACAATATTTACAGGTTTGGTCTGTCAGATGCCAGATGCCAGCTCCTAAGCCTGAAGGAGCTTTGTATCTTGGTCAGGTGTCTCTCTCTCTATAACCGGTCATATGGAGTTACTTGGACGCCACTCCATTAACAAACTCTAGAGTTCTAGCCTCCAAACCATGTACCTCATTTGTTTCCGAGCGAAAAGGTGTCTAGACTCTGCTCCCAGCCTAGGACCATGTTAATGTTGGAGATTGTGTGGGTCGTGGGCTAGCCCACTTGCCCAAAAGGGGTTGGCCTAACTGCCTGCATGGAGATTGGCCCGACGGCCTACTTGCCTGGAGGCAAAGAGATTGGCCGGACGGGCAAGTAGACTAGATTACTTATCCAGATGTGAGAAGGTTAGCTTACTTGCCCGAGAACATGGTGGACTAGATGCCCACACCAGTAATGCAATAGTAAAAAAAATATGACAAGGTTACTATTAATGCAAATATTTGCAAGTAGAATAAAATCTAAATTGATGTAGAATGATATAATAACAAAATATATATGAGCTTATTAAATCTAAATGAACGTATAAAATGAGTTCAAAAGGTAAAAGAGAATTCATGGATGATATACTTGACTCCAATTAATTGGACACAAGCCTGAATTTGATTTTAGTACTCATTTACAATTGTAATATCATGTGAAGTGCTATATTAGAGTTAATGCTTCACAATTGACATTTGGGGCCTATTTGATGTCCATTGTAAGAGGTGAGATTGGATTCTCAATTCGGTGACTATGTTTATCCCATGTTTGCTTTGGATCAATTGAGCTGGACTAACAGTCCGGCCGGACCGCTAATCCCACCTAAAGCCCACTTTCTTAATCCCACCTCCAACCCGATATTGGTAATCCAGTCTGCGTGGATTCAATTTGTGTGGACGATTTTACCCTCGTTTGGAAGAAAGAGAAAAAATTAATAAAAACATTAATAAAAAAATAGAACAGATTTTAAAAGATTTTTAAAAAATTAATGAAAAAGAAACATTTTGAGAAGAGAAAATATTGTTTTATTATTTATTTAATATAAGAGTAATGTTGAAAATTATTATTTTTAGTTTATTTAACTTAAGTTTAATATTAAGTAATTTATTATATTAATATTAATATTAATATTAAGAAATTTTAATATTAATATTAAAAAAATTAACTTATTAACTTATAAGTTCTAATTTATTTAATCCAAGAAGTGAATTTGAAAAATTAAAAAAAGTAATAAAAAATAAAAAAATATTAAAATAAATAACATAAAATTTAACTTATTAGCTTATTTAAGTTAATTTTAAAATAAGTTAACTTAGTAGCTAATATAAAAAACTAAAATATATTTATTAGTTTTTTAGTACAAAGATAATATTAAAAATCTATAAATTTAATCTAATCACACACTATTTAATTCTACTCAAATCAAATATGAATTTTTATAATCCATCATTTAATTCTACTCAAATCAAACACAAAAAACTAATTCCACCTCATTATTAATCTCACCATACTTCATTTTTAATTTTACCTCACTACTAATCACACTAAATCTTCAATTGTTATCAAACAAGGCCTTGTGGCCCAGAGGGTCACACTAAATAAGCTGTCAACAACCCCACCCAAAAAAAAAAAACTATTATTAGAGCAACAAATGTCCGGAAGTGATATGTTATATTGGTTTGTCCAAACTATCGCTCCTTTTGGATAATTGTTTATGAACTTATTTATTTTTTTATTTTGTTTTCAATTAAATTTATTTCTCATTTGATCAAATATTATATTTTTTTAATTTCTCCCGTCGAATCGAATCGATCATAAATACAATAAAATCCTTTGACCAAATATAAAAAGTTTAAAAAAAGACAAAATAAATCAATATATCAAATTTTGTGCTGCTTATTTTTGTATTTACTAAATTTTTATCTTTGGATTAAAAGTTTTATTTATTTATTTCTTTTCTCCCACAGAAATGATTCGGAAAAATAAAATGGAAAAAAAATTAAAAAAAGACAAAAATATACTAGTAATCCAAAAAAAAAAAAAAACTCCCAATCAAGGCCTATGTTTTTAAAAAAATTTAGCTATCACTTAACTGTTTTGTTCAGGTGACCTTACCATCGAAGTGTTACTTCGGCCATCTCGGCCAGATGACAGTTGGCTTTCAAATTTTGAGGTTTCCAACCTGGTGGGCAATGCTCACACGAATCGTCCACACTTGAGTATCGGATTTGTAGCCCTAACACTCATTTAGACGGAGAATTTCGCGTTCTTAAATTCAATTTCGATTTCTTTTCTTGATCCATCCATTTTCCGCCAAAAACAAACGGGAAAAGATCCAATAAGAGTGCGGCGAATTATCACAATTAGGCGTAGTTACGATTACGAAATCGATGAATGAAGAAATGGAGTAAAAGGAAGAAATTAGGGTTTCGGACGTACAGAAAGCATAAGAGGGGTATCGAGGACGGGATTGTGAGGGCACACCAGGCAGGCGTATTTACCGGAGGAGAGCTTCTTGTAGGATGATGAGCTTCTTGGATGGAGTCCTTCCACCACCAGATCATCCACCCGCTTCTTCCTGTACTGTGCCTCCCTTGCCCAACTATCCCCTCCGAACACGCTCATCTTTCCCTCTCTCCCTTTCAAATCTCAATGAACGATCTAAGCCTTCGTTTGGATAGAAAGGTTGGGAGGAAAACTGAAGAATTTAAATAAAAAAACAAAAAAGAAGTAAGTTGTAACGTTGTTATTTGGATTATTTTTTAAAAAGAAAAAATAAAATAAAATAAATAAATAAAGTGAGGAAGAAAATGGTTTATTATTTAAAAATTTTGTCCCTCCAAAAAAATAGAAAAAAAATAATGAGATAAATACAATTATTTTTATAATGTCAATTATAATTTTTTATATTTACATTAAAAATAATCATTTAAGTTAATATAAAAAAGTTTCAAAATTAAATATGTATTAAATACTTCACTTTTCTTTATTAATTATAATTAAACAAGCAAAAAGACAAAAATAATACTCTATTTTCTCTCTTAAATGACCAATCAAGAGGAGGCTTATAATCACCCACAAATTACAGATTAAGTCAAAATACTTTTAACAAGAATTTAATATAAAATTTTTAAATTTACAATTAATCTTAATAACAATTTTAAATCGTTAAATTAATCTTAATAACAATCTTAAATCGTTAAACAATTTTGACGAGTTATGCTTTCCATCATTTTTTTTCATAACTAACACTCCTTTACCATCTACCCTCAGACAAAAACTCAAATACATAAAAATTCTCATAACAAACACATTTTCACTCTCTCTACCTTAAAGAATATCAGGTGTACCAAAAATTGTAAGAGTTTTATAAATATACTAACTTTTAACTAAAATAAAATAATAATTATTATTATTATATTTTATAATAAAAATTATAAATATTTGAAACAGACTCTTGCTTATTGCTAAAAACATTTGTTTTCGCATAGATATTTTATTCAACACATACAAATATATTATATCGTAATTAAAGTAAAACATTGTTCTAACAACGTTGAATAATTACTCAAATCACAAGAAAGTAAACCTCCTCATCAACCAACTGCAGTCTCAAACCTCCACTTAGTTGTAACAGCTCGCTATCAAAAAAATTATTCGTGTAACAAATAAATTAATTAAATATTAATAATTTATCTAAAAAATTAAGTAATACATATATATTAAAAAATAATTAAACAAATGAAATTATCAACTTCCAATCAGTCTCAATTTTTGCACAAGTAATCAACACGACAAGCATTCCAAGATGAACAATTTAAATTACAAAAATATGTTTGAAATCAATTTCTAATAATTTTTAGATTTTTAATATTAATTTTAATTATAAATTACAAATTTTTCTAAATAATCATAACTTCTATTACAACTTATAACTACTTGTTCTTTTATTTTAACTATAAACTACAATCTTTACCAAGCACTCACAATTTTTACTACAAATTACAATCTATAAATTACTAGCAATAACT
>JAOTRH010000020.1:1404585-1436370 GCA_034768845.1 Heliamphora exappendiculata | reverse complement strand
CCTGGAAATCAATAGCCACTCATGGCTGTTGGTTTCCAGGCTTCAATTGCAATTGAATGGCCAATTCAATTGTAATTTATCCAGCTATTAAAATCTGGATTTCAATGGCCAATGAAATTCACAGATTCCAACAAATACAACTCTCATGAATAACAAAATAATTATATTGACAATATACAACTCTAGTCAAAATAATCTAAAAAATCAGCACGTAGTTTTATTCAGAAACTAAGTTCATTTTTATACAAATTTTCATTCACATAACCGAATTTTCATAAGCAAACTAACTCTATTTTCAAACAAAATACCATAGTTTTATTCCTTTCACTTTTTTATTCTTTTCAAACCATTTTAATATTTTCACGTTCTCCATTTACCTTCCACATTTATCAAAATTCTCAACTGGTCAATTAAGATTTTGCAAACCCAATTCCATTCATGATTTTCATACTTTCAATTACTCTCAATTATTAACCAAGGTTCTTCAAACATAAACCAATTCTTATTTTTGATTTAATTAAGTACTAAAATTCGGGCAGCGCCTATAGGCTCAGGCATAGTTATCACAACCGGGTCACGCAATGCCCAATGGATAAATATCAATTCTATAGCCCGACATGGGGAGCATATATTTTTTATTTTTTTCAAAAATATCAATAGGTGGGCCGTCCAAAAGCACGCTTTCATGAGAATTAACCCGAATAAATGGCCTACCTTACATTGCGCAAATTTTTGATCTTACACCGAGGAGCAACTCATGCCGAAACTTAATTATCCAACTCATTCATACAGTACTTTAATTAGATCATTTAGATTAAAACCAACAAGAGTCTAACCCTAATATGGTTCCCCTCGTCAACACCCAACACTCTTAAAGTTAAGCCATTTAAACACGCATTGGCCCCGTTTGGGCAAAGTTGCTTGTTAGCTTATAAGCTAAAAAAATAAGCCACGTCGTTTGGATAGTTAAATAAGCTAAAAAGAAATAAGCAAATAAACTCGTTTGAGTAGTCAAATAAGCAAATAAGCAAATAAGCTCGTTTGGATAGCCAAATAAGCAAATAAGCTGGTTGATAAGCCAAATAGGTGGTGTGGGCGGTGTGTGGAGCGGTTGACGGTCGGCGGTCGACGGTCGGCAGTCGGTCGCTGCTCACTACCCTCTCTCTCTCTCTCTCCATCTGTTGTCTCTCTCTCTCTCTCCTTTCTGCCAGCGATGTGTGGGGCGATTGGCGGCGGGTGTGGGCGGTCGGTGGTTGTGCCAGTCATTAGGGGGGAGGCGGTCTCTGTTATATATATATATATAGATGATGATATAACAGAGAGAGGGCAAAGACGAGGTCTGCGGCGACGGCCGTGGCGAGGGAGGCGGTGGCGGCGCTGAGGGTGTGGGGGTCGGTGGTGGTTTTGAGGTTGTGGTGATTTGGGGGGTGGTTTTCGGTTGGGTGGGTTTAGGGAGTGGTTTTGGGGTGAGGGTGATTTTGGGGGTAATTTTGGGAGTGATTTTGGGGTGATTGTGGTTTTGAATGTGATTTTCTGGTGGGGTAAGTGGTTTTTGTTAAAAATCTTAACGGTTGGGTGTATGTGATGTTAAAATTAAATTTAAAGGGAGGTTAGTATTATTTTTAAAACTACATGAAAAGTTTCTGTTTTTGTCAAAAATCTCAGGAATAGTCAATAAAAGTTACTCCAAAAAAATTTATCAGTACTGACAACTGGGTAGGCCAAATCTACCAAATAATTTATCTCTAATGAGAATAAAAGGCAAAAATAAATAAAATTATAGGGTAAATTACACTAACCTCCCTTTAGGTTTACCAAAATATCAACCACCTTTCTTGTGGTTTCAGAAATCTCACTAACTTCGCTTCTGATTTAGTTTTTGCATCAAATTAGTTTAATCGTTAATATTTTCGTTAATTTTAACGAAAACACTGGTTAAAAATTAAAAAATTAATAAAAAAATTACTTTTTAATTATTTTTTGTATTTGAAATATTTTATTATTATAATTAGAAATATTGTAATTTACCCAAAATTGTAAAATGCTAAGAAAATGCATAAAGGCCCCGTTAGAAATAATTGTTTATTTACTTATTTTATATTGTTTATTTTTGTTTATAATAATTTTTTTATTATTTAATTAAATTATTATATTTTTTGATTTTTCTCATCGAAACGAGTCGAAAAATAAAAAAATTATTAAAATATAAAAAAACTTAGAAAAATAAAAAAATAAGTCAATAAGCTTAATTTTGTGCTGTCTATTTTCGTTCTCAGTGAATTTTTTTATCTTTTGAGTATATTTTTTTATTTTTTTATTTATCTTATTGGGACGATTTAAAAAATATTTTAAAAAAATAGTTAAAAGATGAATAAAAATCATAAAAAAAACTTTGTAAAATTTTCAAATTTTAGCCCAAGCAGGGCCAAAATATAATTTCTGTAAACTTTTGGGTGGAACTTTTATCATAATCAGAGGGAAACCAATTAATTTGTCCGTAATTCCAAGAGAAAACTGATAGGTCCAAGGAGATTCCGTATTGACCGGGGCTCCAATAATATATTGGCCCTGTTTAGCTAATTTGGATAATTTTTACTTATTTTTGTTTTTAATAAGAAAATTAAAATTTTTAATTAAATTTTTTATTTTTTCAGTTCATTTCAATTAGAAAAATTATGAATTTTTAATTAAAAAATTAAAAAAATTACTAAAAATGAAAATATAATTAATATAAAATTTAACTGACTGGCTTATTTTAAATTATTTTTATTTTTAAATTTTTTTAAAAAATTTAATTAAAAAATTTTAATTCATCTCAATGAAAATTTTTAAAAAATATAATTATCTAATTAAATAATAAAAAATATTAAAAATAAAAATAAAACAAACAAAATAAAATAATAAATAATTATTACAATTATATAATGGGGGTGACGTGGGTAAACTAGGCCCCTTGTCTGGTGAGCGGCCAATAAAAGTTGAGTCAGTTCGACCCATACGGGCGGCGGTGCTTTTGGCATTTCCGAATATTTGTGGGTCCCACCCAACATCAAACGAGATTCTCTCTCCCACCTCAGATTCGATGTCTTTTCTGTTGTCCGTTTCTCTACCCTTTCATTTCCGCACCCGGGGGACCCACTGCTCTGCTCCCACGTCATTCAAACATCAAGATTCCGTAAACTAATAATTTAATATATTAATTATTTTTTTTAAAACAATAAATTTTTAATAAACTAGTATATAACCATTCATAGTCAAATTATTATATAACCATTCATACTCTTAAAATATTATTCGTTAATAATATAACATAATATTTTTAATAAATAAAAATTTATAATTTGTATAATATAATTTTTTTAATTACTTAATAAAAATAAATTATTATATCATCAGCATAAAATTTATCGACAATGTATTTATTAAAAACTCTTAATTTTTTACATCAATAACTTAACCACTAATATATATATATATATATATATATATAAAATAAATAATTAAAATCATTAAAATACAACTCAACATCAACCCTATATGATCCAACAGTACCACAATATTATTGAATCCCCAACTGCAGACACCCCTAACACTCGCTATTTTTATGATTTCTGTGGTTAATTTGGAACATTACTGATTGTTGAAAAATATTAATAAATTAATATTTTTAAACTATAATAATTAGAAAAAAATAAACAACACTAAAATAGGCTGAGGTGCGAATATTTCGCTCTCTTTAAGAAAATTCAAACCCTTTGAGTTGACAAAATTCAATACCGATGCAACAGACTTTAATATTTAACTTGTCTTCCCCATGAAACAACAGTCTAACTGATCGTTGTGTGGTTTGAACAAACTCTGCATAAGTTGTAGAACTCAAAATTCTACCAACAAGAACACTCTTCTTTGGGCTATAATCTCTGAAGTATTTAATATGAAAAGTGTTGTTTCATCTCTTTTAATTGAAAACGAGATAAATGTTGATCTATTTATAGGAAAAAAATAAAAAAAATAAAAAATAAAATCATAAATTGATGATTGGCTAAATATATCCATTCATGAATGAGAGATGAACAAAAATAAATAATATAATATTAATTTAATAATAGCATTCATGCATTTATGTATATACATATTAATTTAATAATAACATTCATCTTTCATAAATATATTCATCTTCCATATATGAAAATCATTAGTCTCCACCATTTATACAATTAACTTAATTAATATTAAAAATATCACCAACATTTTTCAACTCATTTTTAATATTTATAAAAAAGAAAAAGAAGATTAACGGGTAAAGAGGAATTATTATGCATTAGGAAGGTATACCCTGTATTGAACCTTCACTAGTGAGACAACAATCTCTATTCCAAAGTTTGTAGTGTGCTCTGCATTGAGCTATGATTTTTTAGAAAAGATAAAGAATTCATGTTCACACATAATAATTCAGGTGTTGGCATGAGTTTTATTGGCTAGTATATTACGGCCTTGTGCTGGTCCCAATTTTTATGAGTGCATTTGAAATTAAATCTTAATCTCATAGGAAGCCGCCCCACGTCCACACTCACATAGGTAAAATTCGTCAAGGGTAGAGATGACAATTTCTCTCGCCCTACTCTGCCCCGACCCCACCCTGTCCTCACCCTGCTTTGTATGATTTTTTCTGCCCCCGATAACAAACGGGGTGGAGACGGTATTTGCTCTCTCTATTTCGTTTTTTTCCGTTCTGCTCCCGATTACATAAAATAAATATTTTTAAATATTAATATATGTATAAAATATAAATTTTATAAATATAATAAGTCTAAAATATTAAAATATTATATTTATCTCTATTTTTTATTTTTTTATTTTGTATATTTAGTTATATTAATTTATCAATTATTATTATTTATTTATTATATTATTTATAATTTTTATTAATATTACTCTTTTAAACTTTAAAAATCATACTCGAAATATCCCTGTACCCGCTCCGTTTTCAGCTACCTCCTCGATATTTTTTCTTGTTTTTGCCCCGATCAAATAGGGAACGGGGATGTAAGAACTAATTCATGTCCTCACGCCGCCCCATTGCAATTTCTAATCAATGGTGCTCATGTAATTTTAGCACCCCATTCATACGAGTTACAGATTTCGTTAAAAGTTTTTTTAAAAATTCACCCCTCCAAACATTACAGGATAAATGCACACTCACATCATAGGGATTGACAAAAAATAGTGCATTTTTTATTCCGACCACCTTATGATTCGTTTGTCCCATTAGACCCGATTGCAAGATCTCTGGTCCCTAGGTTGGGTATCCTCATGCGTGATTCATGATTGCATGAGCTTAAAGCCCATCCCCCTCGATGTACTCCAGACATTTTCTCCTGCCAATGCCTTGATGAATGGATATGCAAGATTATTACAAGATTTTATATAATCTACATTTATGATGCCACTACTCAAATAAGATCTCACAGTACTGTGTTTTCTTCTTATGGGTCTGGGTTTACTATTGTAATAACAACTATTCACTCTACTAATCGCGGCAGTGCTATTCACAATGAATTAGCACATGAGGAATTGATTTTTTTCATAATGGAATTTCAAGCAACAAATCTCGTAACCAATTCCCCTTCTCACATGCTGAAGTCAAAGCTATAAGTTCAATTTTTATAGTTGAATTAGCAATAATAGTTTATTTTTTTGACTTCCAGCATATTGCACCACCACCTAGTGTAAAAATATAACCTGTGGTAGAGAGAGAATCACCTGACAAAATATTCCAATCGGCATCACTATATCTCTCAAGTACAGCAGGATATTTTTTATAAAGCAAGCCATAAGTTTTGGTACTATATAAATATTTCATTACTCTTTCCATGGCATGCCAATTATCAACACTTGGTCTACTAGTAAACCTGCTAAGTATTCCAACTATATAAGCAATGTCGGGTCTAGTACAATCAGTCGCATATCACAAACTCTCAATCATGCTAGCATACTCATTTTGATTAATCACATTATTATCATTTTTAACAAAAAAAAAAAGATGTGTGCTAGCAGCAAAATGGGTAGCTATATGCTTGCAATCATAAAAATTATATTTTCTCAACATAATGCAATTGATCAAGAAAAATTCCATCACTAGTTTTAGTAATTTTCATCTTTAAAATAAAATTAGCCTTTCTAAGATCTTTTATAACAAAATGTCTACTAAGCAGATTTTTTATCTCATTTATAATATGCAAATTATATCCAAAAATCAGCAGATCATCCATATAGAGGCTAATAATAACATGTGAATTGTCATAAGATTTATAGTAGATACACTTATCACATTCATTAGATTTGTACCCATTTTTAATTATGCATAAATCAAAATTCTCATACCACTGTTTGGGAGCTTGTTTTAAGCCATAAAAAAACTTAATTAGTTTACATACTTTTCTTTCTTGTCCAGGCTCTACAAAGCTTTCGGACTGATCCATATAAATTTTCTCATCTAGATTCTTATTTTAAAAAAACTATTTTTACATCCATTTGATAAATTTTCAAATCAAAAATTGCAGTCATTACAATTAGCAGTCTAATAATGGATGTTACACGAGTAACTGGAGAAAAAAATATCAAAAAAGTCAAAATTGGCTTGTTGTTTAAAATCTTTTTCAACAAGTCTTTGCTTTATATTTATCAATAGTTCCATCCGGTTTTAGTTTCTTTTTTTTTTGAAGAATCTATTTACACCCAATGGTTTTACAACATGGCGGTAAATCTACCAATTTTCATATTTGATTAGAAATCAGTGAATCTATCTCATCATTTACAGTTTCTTTCTAAAAAATAGCATCAGATGATATTAAAATTTCCTATAAACTAAGAGGAGTGTCATCTACATTAAAAACATAGAAATTAGGGCCAAACTTTTTTTCAACTCTAGCTCTTTTACTTCTTCTAAACTCAACATCAACATTTTCTTGATTTTGAAAAAGAGAGTTAGAAGAGCTCGGTTCAATTGAAATATTTTCATAACGTATTTGACCCAATTATATTTTTCTTCATGAAAAATAGTATCACCTGATTCAAAAATAATATTATTTTTTATATCCAAAAATTATAGGTTGTACTATTTATCGCATATCCAAGAAAAGCACATGTGGCAGCTCTTGCCCTAAATTTTGGTCATTTAGGATCTACAAGTCTCACAAAAGCTAAACAACTTCAAACTCTTAAGTGTCCCAAATTTAGCTTATACCCCTTTTCACTTTTCAAAAGGTATGATTTTAGTCTTTTTATGTGGCACTCTATTTAACACATAGCAAGTAGTCAAAGCTGCCTCACCCCAAATATTTGATGGAGCACCTGAATCAATAAGCATGGCATTTGTTAAATCAATTAATATTCTATTTTTTCTTTCAATCACACCATTTGAAGCGGGTGAGTATGGTGGTGTAATCTTATGGATAATTTCGAAAGACTGAACAAACGAGTTGAATTCAAAAAATTAATACTCTCGGCCTTTATCACTTCTAATTCTTTTTATTTTTCTACCGAATTGATTTTCAACTTCTTGGAGGAAAATTTTAAACTTCTCAAAAGCATCACTTTTATTTTTTAGCAAATATACATAAGTATATTTTGAAGAATCATTAATAAAAGTAATGAAATATCTATTTTCACCACGGATTAAAATTCCTTCAAATTTACATAAATCAGTATGAATTAGTTCTAACAATTCAGTAGTTCTTTTAATACTTTTATGAGGCCGTTTTTTTATTTTTGCTTGACTGCAAATTTTACATTTTTTAAAATTTTTTGTCAATTTGAAAATTAATTCAAGACCACTCATAATTCCCACATATTTACTATTAAAATGACACAAGTGAGCATACTAGAAATTTCAAGAAGATAACATGTAAACAAAACTAGTAGATAGTTTATTAATCTCAACGTTCAGTTTGAACATTCCATCCCAGGCATAACCCTTACCCACAAAAAATTCATTTTTAGTTATAACATACTATTCAGATTCCATAATTTACTTGAAACCAGCCTTATTGAGAAGATAACTCGACACTAAATTCTTCCTCATTGATGGAGTGTAAAGCACATCTTTTAAAGTATGCACTCGTCCAGAGGTGAACTTCAAATCCACCTCATCACTCTTAAGAATCTTAGTTTTACTAGAATCACCAAGCATAGTTGTTTTTTTTATTGAAGGGAGTGCATACTTTAAACAAATTTTTGTCATAGCAACGTGCTTATTAGTACCAAAGTCTGCCCACCACCCTTCCACAGATTGCACTATAAAAATGTACGTAATCATCGCCACAAATGGCTCTTCGGTAACGTTGACTTGAGAAAAAGGGCCACGCTTCCGAAACTTGCAAACTCGATCCATATGCCCACTCTTGCCATAGACAAAACATCAAGTATAATGTTGATTTTGTGGATAGGGTCCTTGGTTCATATTTTTATAGTTACCTTTAAAGTGAGGTTTACCACGATTTTTAAAATTCTTTTTATTTGGTTTCATATAAAGCATTCTTAAGAAACTAATTTTTGGGTGAGTTGTTATTATTTGCAGAAACTAAATTTACCTTTGTGAAATGTCTATTACCCTCTTGTGTCATTAGTGCATCTTGGCCTCTAGCCTTCTCCTCCACGCAGATGCGTGTGGTCAAAGTCTCTAGAGATGTCTCCTTTTATTTGTGGCGCATTAACTTTTGAAATTCTCTCCACGACGGTGGAAGTTTGTCAATGATTCATGCCACCACAAGGTTGTCCCTAATCTTAATGCCTTTTGATCTCATTTCTGTAACTATCATATGAAAATCTTGAGTTTACTCTACAACTAACTTTTCATCTACCATTTGATAACGAAAAAATTGATTAGCAGTATATTTCTTTGCACCTGCCTCTTCAGTTTCATATTTTCTTTGTAAAGCTTTTCAAATTTTCTTAGCAGAAGAGTCAATTGTATCATAGTAATCATAAAAATAATCCGCAAGACAATTCAAAAGATAATAGCGACAGTTATACTCATTTTTGTTGTATTTCTCCACTTTTTCTACATAGGTTTCATACCCTTCGTCAGTCATCTCCTCGGTAGCAATTTTGTTCAAATTCTTCTCGGTGAGAATGTAAGTTACCTTGAGAAGGCTAATGTAGAAAAGAATATTTTCTTTCCACATCTTGAAATGAGCTCCCTTGAAACGGAAGGGCTTGTTGAGATCGCCAGTACTTTCATTTATTTTTTCTAGTGCTTGCTCCATTTTTGAATCTCCTTAAAATTGTTGAAAATGTCATTAAATTGATATTTTTGAAGTATAATAATTAGAAAAAATAAGTAACATCAGAATAGGCTGAGGCGCGAATATTTCGCTTTCTTTAAGAAAATTCAAGCTCTTTGCGGTTGACAAAGTCCAAGACCGATACAATAGACTTTAATATTTGACTTGTCTCCCCCATGATACAACAGCCCAACTGATTGTTGTGTGGCTCAAACAAACTCTGCATAAGTTGTAGAACCCAAAACTCCACTAACAAGAACACCCTTTTTTGGCTTGTAATCTCTGAAGTATTTTGTATGAAATGTGTTGTTTCATCTCTTTTAATTGGAAACGGGATGAATGTTGATTTATTTATAGAAAAAAAATGAGAGAATAAAAAGATAAAATCATAAATAGATGATTGGCCAAATACATTCATTCATGAATAGGAAATGAACAAAAATAAATAATATACATGTATTTATATATATACATATTAATTTAATAATAACATTCATCTTTTATAAATATATTTATTTTTCATATATGAAAATTACTAGTCTCCACCATTTATACAATTAACTTAATTAATATTAAAAATATCACTAACACTAATTAAATTGTATGTGCAAAAAAATAAATTAAACGTACATCATTAATTATATAATCGAAGCATATTTATATTTAAAAATAAAAATTAAGTATGATTTTTAAAAAAATTAAAAAATTATAAGGGGTGTTTAGCCAAACTTCTTGGTATAAGTTTTACATTGCTAATAATTTTAACTATAAGTTACAATATTTTCTACACATTTACAATTTTTGCTTTAAATTTTAATTACTTTTTATTTTATTTCAGTTACAAGTTATAATCTTTATTAAACACTCACAACTTCTGTTATAAGTTACCATTTATAAGGTATTAATTCTGATAATTCTAAACACCCCATAATCTAATTGCAAAATTACCAATACACAATTAAATTATTTTTTTACACGAAGGATCAATTCAATAAGTAGTATAAAATTAAGATTCAAATCATAAAATATATAAAATTAAAACCTAAATAATAATTATTAATAAAAGCAACGGACTGTACCTAAAATCCACATCGCACCTCTTATCCAATCATTAAGCCTACGTGGCCTTGCTTTTTTTTTATAAAAAAATGGCTTAAAACTTTTTTTAAAAGCCTATTTGACCTCTCCATGTAATTAATTAACTTTTTTTAAACATTTTTTTTACATTTATTTCTTTACATGAAAAACTAAAAATTAAAAATTTTATAAAAAAAAAATGTAAGCCAAACACACACTATAACTTTCCTTTTTCCCTTCATCTAAATATTTCCACCTTTTTCCCATCACACTTCCACCCATCTCCCAAGAGAAAAAAATAAAAAGTCCTGTCGCGCACCATTGCCTAGTCCTTTCCACCACTCAAACCATCATCCTTTTCCCCCTTGCCTATAGAATGCCAATAATACCCCCAGAAATCCCGTTAAATTACAGGATAAAAATGGTGATTTTAATTGAAAATCATGTACGAGTCCATATTTTTTTTTGGTTCTTGTTAACCCCGCAACTTAAATACTAGTCTAAATAGGAACAAAAAAAATTAATATTAATATATTTTATTTAACTATTTATATAATATATTTCTATTATTTATTGTCAAATAAAAGTATTTAACATTTAGACCATTGGCACCGATGCCATTCAAGACTAGTTTCTCATTTTATTGGTCTTCTGAATCGGATCGAGACTCAAAAAAAAAAACAGCATAGCGACCTTTTATTTGTTACCGGTTTAAGCAAAGGAAAGAGCAGTTCACCACATAAATATATTATTATACCAATTACCTTATGTTAATCCTCTAATTCCTTGTAATTGTGGCTGCTTCAAAACCGAATAGAATCAAATAAACAGAAAGAGGTGAGTATTTCTTTTGTTTCCAGTATTTCTTTGACAACGTGAAGCCTTTGAAGGGATCGTCCTCGCTGAGTTCGTTCAGGTTCTCCCCGTGAATATTTAGCAGCAAGAGCAAACAGATGACATAAACTTAGTCAGAAAGAATAAAAAATTCCGAGCAATCTAATTTTTTATTTTTTTGTTTAACAGTCTAAGGCGTCCAAACCAGCTTATACACAACTCAACTAATCTCCTCTCCAGTCCAGTGATTGTCCACACCGGAACTAGGAAATTCATGAGAGATAAATCTGTGACCTAATCTCAAGAAGATTATCAAGTATTGAACATAGGCCGGTTGGATTTATATTATGTCCCTGAGCATAGACAGACCTGGGGAAACTCTTCTCAAAATTTTGAAAAAATTTACTATTATAGTAGTATTAGTTTAAAATATTTTATGATTATATAAGTTAGCCTTTCTAAAAAAAATTTAAAAATTTAATGTATACTTTCTTAAAAACTTACAATAATAATTCGCCCATTCTAAATTAAAATCATGCATCTGTCCCCATCCACAAGTAATATTAAAATAACAAAAATACAATTTCCATGGCATATTTCCTCTTCAATAATGAAAATCGAAATAATGAAAACTAAAAGAATTCAACTCCTGAGCGCATAAAACAAGGCAATGCAAAAGCAAAGTGGGTCATTCAACGTCGACGGCTTGCCAAAGTGTGGATCCAGCACCAATCTGCCTAATGATGCATACAAACTCAACTTTCTCTATAGCTCTACTTATGATATGTCAATGCCAGCTTAGTCAATATCGAGCTTTTTATGACATTTGTCAGCATCTGTGTTAGTATAATCTGACATTCACGATATTTCTCATGGCCTTTATATTCATGTAGAAAATTTAACCTTCTTAATGTTTTTTTTCTTTTCTTGTCCTTTTTTTTTTTTTGGACTAGTGAATGGCCACCACCTTGGCATTTCAAGATCCTAGTCAAGGCTGAAGATCATGTTGCGCAAGTTTGATTTGCTAAACAACAAAGAAAAAAGCACAAGCTATTGTCGGGTGCGAGTATGTGTCTAAGGGATTTATTTAATTCTCGTACAAAGAACACTGGAACACCACAAAATATTCATATTCTTTAATATACATTTTTTACTTTAAAAGATAAATAATATTTATGAGATTCCATTAAACATTTCATGCATAATATTAGAATTTATATATAATTTTATAGTAAAAACAAATTACTAAATATGCTTTTTAAATTAAAGTTCAAGTAAAAATGTCAAACACATATCTCATACCCTTATTTGAGTGTACTTGTACATAGACGTGCTTGTACATAGAGGTGCATGATTACACAGACTTTAATGTCAAACTACTACATGTAATTGATGATACATGTGTACTTGTACATAGACGTGCATGATTACACAGAAAGATTGAGAAGAACATAATTAACTTCCGAGGATTTATGTGCCTTGAAACAGGATGCTGCAGAAATTGGAATCCAGAAAGTTTTCATAAGTTGGAGACTTCCAATTCTTAAGTCATGGTTGTGAAATCCCTGGCAAGAAAAAAGAAATGAAGGAGTAATGAAAAGTGCAGCTTAGCTTAGTTATATAGGATCAGGAGAGTTTTCAGCAGATTAGAGATTGGCACACAAGCACAACATCATATGAATCCGCATCACTGCACTTTACAAAGAAAACAGGTTAGTATCCTTATCTTAAGTCCTTCGCCAATAACTTGCACCGATCTATGTTACATGGATTCCTCCAAATATATGAAATATTCATATCGGACACTCAATACTAGGATAAGGGCACCCGAAATATGTTTGCCATTTTTAATCAAACATTTAATTAGAAAGTATATTTAGGAATTTGAGTCTACTATAGAATTACGTATAAACTCTCATATTATGCATAAAATGTGATATGAAACCTTGCAAACACACTTTACTCTAGAAAATTTTTAAAAAAAAAACACAATAAAGAATATGAATATCTTGCAGTGTCCCAGTGTCCTTGCCATGAAAATTAGATGAATCTGGCACTTAGACGCACACTCGCGCCCGACACCCATACCCGAGACCATGTAACATAGGCACCGATAAATCTACTTAACATGTCAGTTCCTCTATAGTATTCGGGACTGCTTCCATTTATCAGTCCTACAATATACATGAACAATATCACTGCTAAGTTCTAGAACAACATTTTTGATTGAATGTGTTTAGTTGTTACTTTTAAGGTTGCGTTTGGATTATGGATTTGTGTTCTAGAACCACATTTTTGGTTGAATGTGTTTAGTCGTTTACTCTTAAGGTCCCATTTATCAGTCCTATTTTATTTTAGAGGATTTTTTTTTTTTTGAAGTATCTTAATGTTCTTTTTCCTCCTACCTTTTGGGTTTGGAGTCACACACAACCCAAACTAATAAGTCTCACCGTACTTCAGCCTCTATCAACTAATATTATTCATATTTTTTAAAGAGGTCTACAAGTCGACATATAACCCATAATACATGAAGCAGGCAAAGCTATAATATGACTAGACAATGGTGTTTCTCAATTTTATTTTATTTTATTTTTTGATAAATAAGAGCATGTAGGAGTATATAAAAGAGGCACAAAGGGGAATGGTGCTTCTCAACTATGCTTACTAAATGAACATATGACTGATTAGTTCTCCCGTTTGGTGCAAAAAGACCCAAAATAAGTTGAAGTTGAATTTAAAGGTGTACTAGCAAATCATTGCCTAACAATTGAACAAAGAATGTAAAAGAGATACCTTCGCAACGAGATGGTAAGCTTGAGGTACAATGTGAAAAACGAAGCATCCAGTAATCTACTTCAAGAGTTTGATGAAGCTGCCAGTTAATCCCTTGCATGCGCGGGCGCACGCGAAAGGGAGATAGGGGGGAGTTCGGTAACATAAACTGCTCATCTTTGAAAGCCACTACAGTCAGATGCAGCTATCTCATTGTCATTGAAGAATTATTGATCAATCAATAATGACCAAAGTTATTCATATGCATGAAATTTGAACACTATGACATGACTAAGGCATGACAGTCGATCTTGTATCTTTCAATTAAGCAAAGAGGTTACTTGTGTACTAGAAAAGTATTTCTACAAAAGATCTAAGTGAATTCCTAAGATAGCAGGAATTTTACACTAAAATTATCTCAAAAACGGTTATCTAGAATTTGAGAACGCAGCTTTTGTTACTCATGCACACGTAATGAGAGATTCTCTCCACATGAGCCATGGCTACAACATGTAGTGGTCATTTAAATGCCTGCGTGGAGAACCCTAGGAGAAATATGATTTGCACAATTTTGATGCCAATAGACAATAGAGCCCACATATCAAAATAAGGACTCGAAAGGTATCAAAGATGTATAACATCTGACCATTTCTAATACAAAAGAAGACCGCTACTGTTGCAAGATCAAATCTGGGAGACAAGGTGCTAGGTGAAAATAGTATCTCCTCAAACTTCTTAACCACTTCCCCACCCCCACCCCCACCCCCGGGGCGTAAAAAAGGCGTATATAACACAAATCAAGTAAGAAAATAATAAGATGATTCTTCATTCATTAGCTTAACAATATAACATATTTAATCAGTGTGCAGTAGATTATATACAAAGAGATGTTGTCCAGGAAAAATCCAGACAAATAGGCTGGGATGCCTCAAAACATCAACCTGCGAACCTGAAACTCAGTTCCTAACCTTAATGACCTGTGGACAAAACCACACTAATATGATCTAAAACACAAGGCAAAGAATGGAACAAGAAGTTTTATGAATTGTCGTGATTGCTGCAGTCAGATGTCGGCTCATCGGAATCAGACTGACTATCAAAATTTACAACTTGGGTCTCTAGCATTCTACCCAATGACTTGCCACCGCCTTCCAGAAAATCTCTCAAACCATCTAGAATATAAGGTTCTACGAGCTTCCAGAACCATGTTGAATTGCTTCCAAGAAAACCTATCCAAAATATTCTCCCTTTCCTTTTCACCTTGCAGTCCAAAGATTTTTCCTTCAATGCTTTCACAATCCTCTCAACACCCTCTTGACTTCCTTTTAACTTCAACAAAATATCCCCTGATGATGTTCTGTAGCCTGCAAACATATACCAGTATGCAAGAACCCGCGGTGACAACCACCTATGAATCAGCTTTGGAATCACAGGTTGGCCTTTTGGCCAGAATTGGTCTGCATAGAAACCAAAATAAGAGTGTGAGACCGTAACAAATTGGCACGGTATGTCATCATTGCTGTCATTTGACTTAATCATAGAAGCTAACCACTCGTGATACTGGTCATATACATATCTCTTTAATATAGAATGTGTTTCAAGCCTCTCATTGAACTCAAAACATATTGCATGTTTTTTTCTTTCTTCATCAGATTCAATGCGCAACCCGCCTAACAATAAACCCACCAAAATCTCTCGCTGCTCCTTGCTGAGCTTCAAGCTCATGGGTTTCTTGACAACTTTCCTGGTCAAGCTCAGAACATAATCAAGCTTTTCCATCAATGGGGATTCTATATCATAGTTTTTCTGGCACATTAAATCATAAATCTCTTCTGCCTTCACATACTCTCCACAAGAAAGGTAACCACTTAAAATAGTATTACTCGATCGGGTGTTAACACCAATTGCACCATTACTAAGCATTTGGTTGAAGATTTCTTCAGCCTTCTGAATGTTGCCAGTTTTCACCAATGAATTTAAGTATAAGTTATAAATCGTTCGATTCGGACGGCATTTATCAAGGCTCTGTGAGAAAGCTAACTCCAATTTGTCGTGTAAATCTAATCTAAAATACATATCCATTAGATCAATAAAAGATGGCATTAAGGGCTTCAAACCACTCTCCATGAACTCTTTCACGAGGGACTCTGCAAGTTCCATTTCTTGAGCTTTAGATAACACCTCTATGATTTTATGATATGCCACCACACTTGTGTTACCTAACTGTTCCTGCATTCCCCTGAATATCTCCAAAGATTTAAGAGGTTGACTAACCTTTGCATAAACTTCCATTCTATACACAAAAGCTTGAGAAGGGGGAGAACCATCACAATGGCTGAGCTTAAGCCAAGTTCTTTCAGCTTCCTGCACATCCCCTTCCTTAGAACAAGCTCTCATGATGGACACAAGCACTTCTTTGCTCTCTTGAATTCCTGCTGCCTGCAATTCTGCTCTTAATGATGCTATTCTGTCTTTGTCTATTGTTTCCTGGTAACTATGGAGCCAAATTAAACCGCCATAAATATCCTTATGGATCTCAAGTTCAGATGTTGCCAAATTATGAAATATGAACTCTGCCTGTTTGAGATAGTGTTTAGAAGAGCCTCCTGGTTTGCTCACAAGGGCTCTGAATAGAGAATTATGCAAGCAAAGCCGGGGCTTGTAGCCTCCCAATTGAATCATGCGATTATAAATGCTGCATGCTTCCTCTAGGCAACCTTGAACTGGTGAACTCAGATAGGCAACAAGCAAATTATGAAAGGTAGACTCACATGGCACTCGTCCCTGATTGATTATGTCATCAAATATCTCCCGACATTTTATGAATTTTCGCTCCTTCCCCATGAAATCCGCTAGTTTAGTAGCAAGAGCAAAATCAAATCGAAACCAATGTCTTTGCATCATCCATTTGTATACCTGAAACATAAAAGGAATTTTTCCTTGAGCACAAATACAAAATGTACAAAACTCAGGAGTCATGATACAATGACCAAATAAACAAATACGTCCCCTTTCTCTTCATTTTTGAATAAAAAATAAAATTGAAACATATAAGAAGGGAAAACATTCATGAGGAAAGAAAAGGTCAGGTCCTGGCAGAATGGCAAGCCAGTCCTACTCAGCCTCTCCACCAAAAAAGCAGGGTAGAGCTATTTATTTATTATCTCTGCTACATCCTGTTGCAGGAGGCTTGCACACTGGATACACGCTTTTTTATTATATCCATGGTAATAAGTTAGTAAAAATTCAACTGCCTCCCGAGTCCCGAACATTCAGTTTCAAAAGCACCGTGCCTTAGGTTCAGGTTACTCGTTACCTAAAGAAAATATGACATAGATTTGTTTCAATTTTTAAGAATAACAACTGAACACTGTAGCAATTCAGTGTACAGCAGCATGTTTAAAATTAGAAAAGTAATCATGTATTATCTCTACGAACCCGCACAAACCAAACTTTTTTGATTTGTGGCTTGTCCTTTGTAAATTTTCATACATTGGTAGATTTCAATGTGAACTTTAATTTTATAAGCTTATGGAGTATCTGTCACAGCATAACGTTTTTTGATTAGTCGTTTAGTAATATTAATATTAGCCTTCAAAAACAAATGCATTAAGTACTCTTACTAGTTGAACTAAATAAAAAATTATGAAAGATACTTTCTTTTCTTTTCTCTTATGTAAACTTACCAAACAAGATAGGAGAGGAATTAAAATATTTTCTCTCCTATTTATCCAAAAAGGCTGGGGATGAAACACAATCATTTCTCTTTCTTTTTTTTTTCCTTTTTATTACTTAAATATTTTTTTCTTTTCTTTTCTCTCCTTGTTTCCCAAACGGGCTGAGCGAAGAAAGAACACGTAAAGATTCTGTAACTAGGTTCAGTTTACTTTTATCCATTCATACGAGGACATAAAGAAATAAGGGGCAACTGGCAACCGCGCTCAATTATTCTAATTTGAGTGTAAACAACTACGTAAACAAAAAAAAAAGGTGAAGATATGGATAGCAACAAGCAAGCAGTGTTTAAATCTGGATAATGAGGAAAAGGAGGACGGGAAATACCCTAAAACCAGTCTCGTTCTCGCGAATCCGCATACAGTGAACGGCTAAATAGGTCGCATCTTCTTGTCTGATCCATTTCCTCTGTGCATTGAGTATCCGAATCAGCGTCGCAGGCTTATGCGCAGGCAATTCCTTACACAGCCACGCCAATTTGGACCTCCTCCACAGTTCCGGAAGGTCCTCCAATTCCGGAACCTTGAGCGCCGCCGAATTCAAGTGCTTCAACTCAGTCGACTCACAAGAGGCGTCAAAACTGAAAATTTCATCTTCGGTCTGCGGCGAGAAGCCCCAGTTTTCCCGAACCACGTCTGAATCAGTTTCGTCCGGAAGATGTTCGACCAAAGTACTCGCCGGCAGTGCCGAGGGCGCAAATGGAGGTAGTTGGCGGGTGTGAGTTCCGGAGATTGAAAAGGCGAGATAGGGTGAGGGAGTGAAGAGAGATATAGAGCGGAGGAGGACGCGGCGGTGATGATGGAGGAGGTGGTGGTGGTTGTGGTGGAGGGAGAGGGACAGAGAGCGGAGTATTGTTTGAGCCGCGCGCATAGAAGCGGATTTGACTTTGTTGGGTTTAAGATTGGGGTTAGGGTTCGAGTTCGAGAGGAGAGATAAAGTGAAGGGTGAGACCTCTTGAGCTTTACTCAGAAGCATCTCTGGAAGTGGTAATATCCGGGAAGCGAAGTGAGGGCAGAGACGAGGAAATCTCAATTGGGTATATGAGAGTAACAACAATTGGTGATCCATACCCGAGCCCATATCCAGAACCGGATCCAGAAAATCGGGTCCGTTTGGAATGGCTTTTTGTTGAAGAAAAAATATATTTAGAATTTTATCCTAAATAGTAATATATGGAGTGTAAATTTAAATTTACTAAATTATTAATCACTAGCTAAGTGAGGTGATTAATCACTTTGAATTATGAGCTATTAGTAAAAATTGAGGTTTTTTAATTTCTAAAAAAACTTGTTTAAAAAATAGTCCTAAATTAATTTCAATCGTGGGTGATGAATTACCAATAATAGAGAATAAATAAACACGTCATAAATTCAACACCTATTTTTTTACATAAAAAACTCCAACTTAAATAAAAAATTACAAGACTAATTTAAGTAAATTAAGTACCATATCAATAAATAGTTACAACTTATAAAACTTATTTACATACTCTACTCAGATTTTCAACCTAAACGTTTTAAACTTTATTTGACGTTTCTTGTACACCATTCCACCTACTTGATCACCACAATATAGAATTTTTATTATTTCACGAAAGCATTGAATCTTCAACGTATCATGAAATCAAACAAAGCCAACCATAGGAATTCACTAAAAATAATCTTGATAATCTTCTTTAGACGTTGAAAAATAATCTTCTAGTTGAACTCACGAAATTTAAAAGAATTAATTGTTGAACTCTGAATATGAACCAATCCTCTCATAATTTCTATAATCTATCTCTTACGAGCTCTAAAACAACTTCCAAACATATAGGAATTGGTTACAAGCTCAACAATTAAAAGTCTAAAAAAATGAGATTATCATAAGATTATTTGAGCACACTGGTACCGCTCGAGCATACTGGTATGACATAAGCTTTCTTTTCGAAGGCCACAATCCTACTTTATTGAGTTATATTCCTAATTTTAGATACTTACTCAAGCCGTGAAGAAATAAATTGTTTCAACCTCTAAGAGATATATTTGTAAAAACTTCGAAAAAGAAAACTAAACACAACTTCAAAACATTTTAGGAGTTTCACAACGACTCCAACTAAATCAAATTAAACTAGACTAAATCTTTGTTCTAATCAATTGGGATCGGTTACAGGAAATTTTATACGGCATTCTGATATGTTAAGAGTTATATCTTCAGTTAGTTTTAATAAGTTCATATATTTTCTTAATACGACATTCCATATCAATTTAGGTTTACCCTTTCTGCAGTGTTTTCATTACTCATGATCTAGTCGCTTTTTCTAATTACTACATTAGCTGCTCTATATTATATATGTTCAAATTCTCTTAATTTATTTTCTATCAATTTGTTCTCAATTGACGTAATTCCTACAATTTTACAAAAATTTTTATTTTTATTTTTATTTTTTCTAATTTTACCGCGCATCCACCTTAACATTCTCATCTCCACAATACTCATCTATTTATGTGATATTTCTTAGCAGCCAAACATCTTGTTCCAAATAAAATCGTCGGTCTAATAGTTTTCTTATAAAATTTTTTTTTTAATCTTGTAGGTATCTGTCGATTACATAAAACTCCAGAAGTACTCATCCACTTGAGCCAACCAATTTTGATTCTATAGGTTACATTATTTGCAACCTCTCCATATTTGTTTGTAATCAAACTTAAATAATAAAAATATTCACTCTTAGGTATTTATTGATTTTGAATTCTTTTTTTTTTACTATTTATACTCCAATTACTGCTAAAATTATATTTCATATATTTGGTTTTGTTTCTTCTTGTTGAAACTCTTTTGATTTTAAAGTTTTTCTCCACATTTCTAGTTTAGTTTTAACCTCACTTATAGTCTTATTCATTAGGACAATAGTATCAGCAAACAATATACACCATGGGACCTCGTCATTAATATGTTTAGTCAATTTATCAATAACTAAGGTAAAGAAATAATGACTCAAAGTCGATCCATGGTGTAATCCTACTGTAATTAGGAATTCACTTATTTCTCTTATAAGTGATCTAATTGTTGTAACAGCTCCAATATGCATGTCTCTTACCACATCAATATAACAATTTGTCACTTCATTTCTTTCTAATGCCCACCATATAATATCTCTAGGCACTATATCATACACTTTTTTCTAATTCTATAATAATCATATGAAGATCTCTCTTATTTTTTCTATATTTTTCTATTAATCTCCTTAGTACGTGAATTGTTTTCATGGTTGATCTACCAGGCATAACGATTCCAACTTAAAGATTTTAAAATAATTCGTCTCATTCATGAAATAAAAATTTTACATTGACTAAAAATTGCAAAATCTAAAAGATTCTAACATCTTGTTTGGGATAGCTTTCAAGCTCGGCTTTTAAAAGGTTTAGCTTTAAAAAAAAAGACGAATAAAAAAAAGTGAGAATGTTTGGAATAATTTAAAAAATAAATGTTAGAAGAAAAAAAAAAAAAAAAAAGATTTTTGACTTTTTTTAGCTGCCTTGAAAATCGTGCAAGATGATTATCTCAAATAAACCGGCTTAAAATCTGAGTTTTTAATAAAAGCCAACTTTACTATTGATTCCAAACAGGGCCTAAGTCATAGCTAATATTGTCGGTGAACATAATTGTTGTTTTTCAAACGAATTCGTTAGTTTTATTTGAACTTTTTCATATATTTGTTATGAATTTTCTTTCTATCTAATTGTTGGAAAGAAGAGAGTAATTTTAAAAAGGGCGAGTCGAACCAAAATTTGTTCTCCAAAGAGGCCAAACTAAAAGGGAAATAAATTATAACAATTTCCATAAATTTGTTTAATTCTTTAAAATTTTGTTTAATAACATAAAAAATTGAAAGGATAAAAGTGAGAAGTTGATGAAAAAGAAAGTCGCGGACTGATCATTCTCTGTTTGGTTTAGCTTTTAAAATGACTTTTTTGTGGCTTTTTTTTTTCATTTTCTTTATGAATTTTTTAATGAAATTTTCAGCTATTTTTTTTACTTTATCGATTCAGTATGATAAAATAAATCTAAAAATATAACCGTTTTAAAAAAAATTAAAAAAAATTTACTAAAAACTAAAAAAATCACATAAAAGCCTTAAAGTGGCTTTTTTCGTCTCATCCATCTAAACTTTCTTTTTTTTTTTTAATTTTAGGATCTTATTTTTTTATTTTTTTATTTTTTTATTTTTTTATAACGAGATAAATCTAAAAACATATCATCATTTAAACAAATATAAAAACTTTTGATTAAAAGACAAAAACAAATCATATAAAAAAAGCTATCTTACACCGTACCCAGTATAGTAGAGTTGAAATATTGAAATATTTAAAGCAAACGTCATTATAAAAGAGATACAACTGTATCAAAGTTGCAGTCATATAATTGATTGTAAAATTAAATTACTGAGATGGCCTTACTGAAAGATGGAGTTATTTTGTTAAACTTCATATATTCTCAATGATATACTAATTTTTTTATTTTTTTGAAAAAGCATAAAAAAGAATAAAAATAAAAAATTTTAAAAATTAAATCAAAATATAAATTTTAAAGTATTTTATTTAAATTTTTATAACTTTTAAAAGACGTATAATAATATATTTAATTCATAACTTATTTATTACAATTATAACTACGTAAAATTGTTATTTTCAACTATATAGAAGAACATAACTACTCATTTAACAAAAAATAAAAAAAATTAACTTTTTAATCAATCGGCTAACTTAAAAGTTAATTTATCAAATAAATTTACTTTGAACCAAAATTTGTAAATTAATTTCTTTATGCAACATTATTTGCGAAGATCTATAATAAATTAACATACATGAATTCATAATATAATATGAATTCATGTTTTGGTGTTTTCACAAACACCAAAAACATAATATAGAAATAAATTAACATACATAAATTCATTATTATTATTGGCTTCACAAATACTAGACTTGAAATTGCCTATCAAGTATTCAGTATATAGTTGCCATCTTTAAATACATTTTTATAGGTGGAGATATGGCCAATTTTGTAATTTCATTATACTTTTACTAATTAATCAGAGTAAAAGCTTTATTTGAAAATAATTTCTTAATCATCAAATTAAATAAGGATTATTATAATGGATGAATAATTATCATATCAAATATATAATATATGTACTATAATTACGTGGAGTAGTAAATTAAATAAATATTTAATATAACAAATTTAACTTCTTAACTAAAATTATAAAAAAACAAAAAAATACATTTTAAGCTAGCAAGTTGCCAATTAGGGCCTTAGTCGTTGACGGCCTCGCAATCAAATGGTCAATAATTGATTGAGTAAAGGAGTTAGCAATTTGGAGTTTATGTGATGGATAATCAAAGATGGACCAAGGGAGATGAGTGGTGGCGGTTGATGTTCCTATGATTTTAAAAATTTCTATTATATTAGTATTATGTTTTAAATATTTCTAAATTACATCGTCTCACGCTCGCTAAACTTTTTTAGTAAAAAATAATAAATAATCACCAAAGTTGCATGCTATATATTTTGCGTCAAAATCAATCATTTAACTAACGCAAAAGAAATTAATTGAGCAAAACTGTTTTAGGAAAAAAAAAAACTTATACAACCCTCTTTCTCCCATTTCGATCATGGGTCTCTGGTTCTACCGATGTATATATTGGTGTCTTGTTAATCAACGATTTCGATTGTTAAATGGTGAAATTTGAATTTAATTTAATTTTTTAATCGGAATATATCTTACGATGACGAGTAATCAATATTTTATGATTCCGATAATATTATTTTTGATGTTGTCATCATCTGAATATGTCTAGAGAGTTAATTCTGTAAACTTATTATTTTGATATAGTGAAAATTTTGAATTGGGTTTCGATCCCGTGATTTTTTTTTTCTTATGGATTTTCTACGTAAAAATCAGCGTCTTGCAGTTTTGGTTGATTATTTTGATTCTGCTATTATTGATCTCATTTAATTAAGCATAAAAGGAGAAAAAAATATTTATTCCGCTGCATGCTATTTTATTTAAATTTTTTCCAACAGCAGTATCAGAGCTCGGTTAAGATATGATTCAATTATATTCAGTTCTTGTGTTTGATTAAATAAAAGAATCATTTAGTGTCGTGATTAAATTGAATTCGTCGAACTATTTGATATGAAAATTACGGATGAAAAATGTTATTTACATTAAGAACTTATACTTGTCGATTGAAGGTGACAGCAAGCAGCCAGAAAAAACTACTGAAGATAAGTGAAATGTTATGAACAGGAAAATAGTGACTCAAATTCGTATTTGGGTGGATCAAAGTATTTTTCATTACGTAACTCAAGAAACCAATACTCATATGTTGTGGAAAAAATTAGAGTCAATGTACGAGAGGAATGCTGCATTAGACGGTTGATAAATCTAAAATACAAAAACAGCCGGAGTATAGCTGAACACCTCAGTGACTTTCAGCAATTGATCAATCAGTTAACTATCATGAAAATGGTTTTTGATGACGAGTTGCAGGCTCTACTTCTATTGAGTTCATTGCTATACATTTGAAAAACACTGGTTGTGACAATCAATAACTCAGCACCGAACGACAAAGTTACCATTGATATAGTGAAGGATAGCATATTTAACGATGACGCGAGACAAAAGGAGTAGGGGATTACGATCGAGTCAAATGCCTTGGTCACAGACAAGAGGGGGAGGAGTACAAACAGAAAATCTTTCAACAGTGATAGGCCAAGAAGTAAGTCAAGAGGAAAATCTCAATCAATGAAGGAGATCAAATGCTTCTATTGCAACAAAACAGGGCACATGAAAAAGGAATGCAGAAAACTGAAAAGGGATCAGAAATAGGGCAAGTTTGACGACCAGAAAGATCAAAAGGATACAATTGCAGTAGCTTCAGACGAAGGCGAAACCATCATTGTTTGTGATAACGGGCACATTTGGATCACAAGACAGGACTCTAGTTGGATGATTCGCTCGGGTACTTCCTTCTATGTCACTGCGCATAGGGAATACTTCATGACTTATACAACTAGTGATTTTGGTCACGTCAGAATGGGTAATGAAAGTATGTCCGACATAGTGGGAATGGGAGATGTTAGTCAAGAGACCACTACAGGCTGCAGATTAGTACTTAAGGACGTTAGACACGCGTTAGAGATCATGCTTAATCTCATATCCACTAGTCAGTTGATGATAAAGACTACAAGAATCACTTCGGGGATGAAAAGTGAAAACTCGACAAAGGGTCCCTAATTGTTGCAAAGGAAAAAAAGACATCCAGTCTCTACACCTTGGAGGCAAAGTTTAGCAAATGAGTGATCAACACAGTTGAACAGAACGTCACCACTGGGCTATGACACAAGCGGCTCGGACATATGAGTGAGAAGTGCATGCAAGTTATAGTCAGAACAGAACTTCTACATAAGGTAACGGGTACTTGTTTCAAAACTTGCATCAATTCTTTAGTTGACAAACAACACAGAATTCCTTACAAACGAGTCCCTGCATCTAGGAAGTCAAATATCCTAAACTTATTACATTCTGATATTTGTAGTTCTATGAATATTACTACTATAGGTGGTGCTAGATATTTTGTGGCATTTATTGATGACCACTCATGGAAGGTTTGGACATATGCTTTAAAAATTAAAGACTATGTGCTAGATGCGTTCAAGCAGTTTCAAACCAGTGTGGAAAGACAGACAAGAATATCATTGAAGTGCATCCGGAATGACAATGGTGGTGAGTACTGAAGTTCATTCCAGCAGTACTGTCAAGTCAATGGCATCAGGCGTGAGATGATCATCCCTAAGACACCAAGACAGAATGGACTGGCAGAAAGGATGAACGGGACAGTCATGGAAAGAGTCAGATGTATGTTGTTACATGCAAAATTATCGAAGACTTTTTGAGGCAAGACAATGAGGACAGCAGTTGATCTGATAAATTTATCTCTATCAGCTCCACTTAACGGTGATGTGCCAAACAGAGTATGGATGGAAAAAGAAATCTCCTAAGAGCACTTAAAGGTATTTGGGTGCAGAGCATTTGTTCACATTTCTAGAGATCAAAAGTCAAAACTTGACAGGAAATCAAAACAGTGCATCTTTTTAGGATACAGCCAAGAAGAATCTGGGTGCAGACTTTGAGATTCTGTTGACAAGAAGATCATAGAAATACAGATGTCGTCTTCTTTGAGGCTGAAACCATATAAGACATGAACAAGAAAAGGAACCAGCTACATAAGCAGAATATCCAATTGATTCAGATCCAGTCCTTCAACCTATCATGCATAGCAAGACGGGGAAGACGCATAAGACAGTGCAGATGCTGATGTGGATACCCCTACAGTTAATGGTACAGTCCTAGAAGAGCAGACAGAGCAGACTCACATTGATCCTCCAGCAAAGCCACAGTTAAGAAGGTCTACCAATGAGCATCAACCCTCTAGCAGATATCCACCTACCGAATATTTGATGCTCACAGATAGAGGAGAGCCAAATTATTATTAAGAAGCTGTTGAACATGAACATAAGAATGAGTGGCTGAAATCCCTACATGAAAAATCAGACATATGATCTAATAAAACTGCTAAAAGGTAAATGAACACTAAAGAATAAATGGGTTTACATACTGAAAATAGAAAAAAAAAACTCACAATCTTCGTACAAGGCAAAGTTAGTTGTGAAGGGATTCAGTCAGAAGAAAGGTATTGACTTTGAAGAAATCTTTTCACCTGTTGTGAAGATGGCATTCATTCGGACAGTTCTCGGGTTGGCAGAAAATTTTGATTTGGAGATTGAACAAATAGACGTGAAAATAGTTTTCCTCCATGGCAATTTAGAGGAAGAGATTTACATGGAGCAGCCCGAGGGGTTCAGAGTTAAAGACAAGGAGAATCTAATGTGCAAGCTAATGAAGAGTCTATATGGGTTGAAGCAGGCACCACGATAGTGGTACAAGAAATTTGATCAGTTCATGGTTGAACACGAGTTTAAGAAGACCGTTCAAACCATTGTGTGTTCCTAAAGAAATTTGCATGAGGTGACTTTATTATATTGTTGCTATACGTGAACGATATGTTGATCATCGGTTATAATATGGGCAAGATTCAGAAACTTAAAGGAGAGTTGAGCAAATCTTTTGTAATGAAGGATTTGGGATCGACTAAGCAGATACTTAGCATGAAGATCACCCGAGAAAAGAAGAATCACAGACTGTGGCTCTCAAATGGAAGGTATATTGAAAAGGTACTTTAAAGGTTCAACATGGATAATGTTAAATCTGTAAGTACTCCACTTGCTAGTTATTTTAGACTCAGTACATAATAAAGTCCGACAAGTGAGAAGGACGAGGCAGAGATGGAAAAGGTTCCTTATTCGTCCGTAATTGGGAGTCAAATGTATGCAATGGTGTGTACGAGGCCAGACATAGCATATGCAGGTGGCGTGGTAAGCAGATTTCTATCAAATTTGGGAAGGAATCACTGGGAAGTAGTGAAATGGATCTTTTGGTATCTCAGAAGCTCTTTCAGAGTTTGTTTATGCTTTGTTTAGGGAAAGCTTGAGTTAGAAGGTTTCACAAACGCTGACATGGCTGGAGATGTTGATCCTAGAAAATCTACATCAAGTTACATGCTTACATTTGTAGGGGGAGCTATATCTTGGAAGAGCAAATTGCAGAAGTGCATTGCACTATTCACCACAGAGGCCGAGTATATTGCAGTGGCAGAATGCTGCAAGGAGATGCTGTGGATGAAGAGGTTACTACAAGAGTTGAGAATGACACAAGAGAAGTATGCACTTTTCTATGACAGCCAAAGTGCTATTCATTTGAGCAAGAACTTACAATTCTACTCACGATCAAATCACATTGACGTGAGATATCACTGAATTCGCAATGCATTGAAAGAAAAATTATTACAGTTAGAGAAAATTCATACCAACCAGAATGGTGTAGATATGATGACAAAAATTCTACCCATGAAGAAGCATAATTTTTGCAAAAAGGCAGTAAGTATGATGGATCCACAAGAGACGCATGGAGAGTTTGTTGGTGTCTGTTCCATTTGAGGTCGCACAATTATATTATGAGTCTAATATAATTAAATTAATATTAGAATTTTATTAGAAATAAAATTAAGAAAAAAAAAGGGAAGAAAAAAAAAGGGTTAGTTACCGACTGGGTTTAGAACTTTTATTGGATTTAGAATTCCTAACTTGTTAGGAATCTTTTTGATTGGCTAATTGCTTTGCAAGCCTAGTCTTCTAATTGGAATTAAGTTTTTGGTGGTGCTTATATAAATCACTTCCCGGGGATTCGGTGGACATATGATTTTAAAGCAAATCAATTCTTAGAATTGATATTCGGTGCATGGGATATTGAAATCAACAAAAGGCAAAAACTAATTCTTCGATCCTGAGAATTAAGAAGCAACGCATCACAGTGTGTAACAATGGCGAGAGAAGTCTTCCGGCAAAGAAGAAACATTCCATGTTTGTGCATAGATCTGATGTCAAACGAAATCCGATCGTTTTGAAATTCAATTCTAAGGACAGACTCTCGGTGCTTGATTTTTATTAACTAACGGTTTTAATTGTCTACCGGTGAGATCTAAACTTGATTTTTTTTCAATCGGAATCTATCTTACAGTGACGAGTATTCAATATTTTGTTCTCCTGAGAATATTATTCTTGATGTTGTCATTCTCTGAGTATGCCTAAAGAGTTAATTCTGTAAGCTTATTATTTTGGCATAGTAAAAATTTTAAATCGAATTTCAGTCATGTAATTTTTTTCCCTCGAGGGGTTTTCACGTAAAAACTAGCGTTTTACAGTTTTGATTGATTACTTTTATTATGTTATTATTTATTTCTTTTAATTAAGTACAAACAAAAAATTTATTCTGTTGTACACTATTTTATTTAAAAATTTCCCAACAATATAGATAATTATTACCCCGTTGTTACTCCTCTTGCATTGCTACCATCGCTCTTAGTGTATTGTTGCCATTGCTCCTCGTGCTCTTAGTGTATTGTTGCCATTGCTCCTCGTGCATCATTGATGAGGCACCATCTATATTGCACATAAATGTTATTGCTCGTTATGCTTTTCAATCGTCAATTTTTTTTAGTTTAAGAGAATATCCATTCAAATTATTCTCTATATATGTTCTCCAATCATGTACGAAGAAGACATGTTTGCATCTATTTTCAAAATATGTTCATATATTTTATTATAAATTTATTCTTATCTTTGTAAATTCATTTACAGATTAGGTTATTAACTAAATCTAAATGAAACTTATATTAGTAAATATAACAAATTTATTGATTTGTACTCATTGTGAATATAAGAAAATATGCTTATTTACTCATGTTTGGATATTATTTTCTCCTTTTGATGCCGGTATAAATTAATATCCTACTTCATATTTAAAAAAAATATATTATTAGTATATATATTTTGCCATCTTTAGATTAAGATTTTAGTTTTGCCCCTCAAGATAATAATTTTTTTAATACTATATATATATATTTACCGCTCTTAGATTAAAATTCTAGATATGTCGCTTGAGATGATAACATGATAATAAAGAAAAGAAAAAAGAAGAAGAAAAAAGAGATAGTTGCGTTAGTAACCATCAAAATTGAATCAACCACGTTTGGTTTAACCTTTTCTTTATATATATATATATATATATATATATATATATATATGTGTGTGTGTGTGTTGTATTATTTAATTTTAGTATTTTTTAACATTACTCCATGTAAATTTATTTTTTAGATTCCTTTTGTTACAGAACTAATTTTATTTTTAAAAAAAATCTTGACAAGGAATTTAAAGAGTTCAATAAATTGAAAAGAATAACTTAATAGGTTCATTGTGGCTTTTTTGTTGTTGTCTATATTAAGTATTTTTTTTAAAAAAAATTAGTTCAAACTGAGGTACTTTTAAAATTCCTCTTACAAGGATAAAAAAGGTAAAAAAGTTGAACTAAAAACTAAAAATTTAAGAAAACAAAAACTTCCAATAAAAAACTAGTTTTTTTTAAAAACCAAACCTAGCCTTATTTTCATGTGTACGTAGTGGCGGTGAGAATTAATTGACAGAAGGATAAGAATTGAGGGCAGTAGATGATCTAGAGACTAGAGGTGTTATTGGCATTAGTTCGGCTAAACTAGGAAGGAGTATAATGTGTCTGACTGTCTGAGTATTAGGTTGGAAGTAAATGTCAATTTAAGGGCCCGTTTGACTATTTAAATTTTTTTAAATTTTTTTTGGTTAAAAACATAAAAAAAAAATTAACATGACTCGTTTGGTAAAAAACCAAATCGGTAAAAAATTAAAAATTCAAGTCAAAACATTAATTTTTAGAATATTTAATTCAAATTCTTACTATTTCTAAAATATAATAATATCACTTATTCATAACTTATTTACTATTTTGTACTAACTACATATAATTGTTATTTTCAACCGTATGAAAAGACAAAACTATCTAATTTGAACAAAAAATTAAAAAATTAATTTTTTATTCAAATAATCAATTTCAAAAAGTTAGCTTGAAAATTAATTTATCAAATAACTTACTTTGAATTAAATTTAATTTATTTTTAACTAAAAACGTAAAAAATAAAAAATTAATTTTTTAAATTAGTTATCAATCGGGGCTTTATTAGTAATTTTTTATGGATAAATGGACCAACAAATAATTTAATTAACTTCAATTACAGGTAAAAGGGCAAACATACTCACTTGTTCATGAACAATTCAGGCTTAACTTGGTTAAAGCTCGTTTAAGTTTGATTCGTTCAACATATGAAGTATATATATGTGAATTTTAAATTAACCTCGTTTATTAAACTTGCTCAACTTTATATGTTTGGTTTGCTTGCATGCATTCGAATGATTTGTTTAATAATTTCGCTCAAGATATAGGCTTAGGGGTGACGTTACTTTTGAGGTAGTAGGGTCAAATGACCCAATTAATTTTAAAAAAATATTATTATATATATATATATATATATATATTTAAAATATTTGATATCATAAAAAAATTATATTTGACCCAATAAAATAATATCAACAGTTATTTACAGTCACATAATTTAAAGGCATTTGTAAATATACACACTTTTTAAATTATTTACATTTAAAATAAAAAATTTAAAATACATAATCTACAAAGATTTTATGTATTTATAGGTCTTATTAACAAAAATATGAGTTACATTTAATATTTTCAATTCTCCTCACACCCAATGGCTCCCAATTGGCCAATTCCAAAAATTGTGGCAGTAGAAATTTAAGGTTTTTTTATATTGCTTTTAGGTTTCAATGTGCAGTTGGATTTTATTCTTTTATTTTATTTTTATTAACTTTAGACAATACGAACAAATTTTTAATAAAAAAATTAACAACACTACACTTCTTTATGTATTTATATATTTTTTGTCAAAATAACACAAAAATATATAAAAAGTATATTTTACTTATTAGTTGAAATGTTTAAATTTAATTTATGTTGTGGGGCTAACAAATGATTAATTCTAAATGACTTAAATAACAAAAATTTCTAAAATCGCCAATGTATAAGCTCGTTACGTTTGATTACAAGTATGTATATAAAAACTCTTATAAAAGTTAGGATTCCTATATAATTTGCATATTTATAAAACTTTTGAGCTCAAGCTTAAGGCACACTCAAATAGAATTATTTTCAGACAAATTTGTTGGAATCTGTGAATTTCATTGGCCATTGAAATTCAGATTTCAATAACAGATTCAATTACAATTGAATTGGCCATTCTATTGCAATTGAAGTCTAGAAACCAACAGCCATGAGTGGCCATTGATTTTTAAGAAAAGCCTTCCATAAATAAAAGGGTTAGAGAAGAGAAAGAGACTCAGAGAAGAGAAAGAGTCACAGAGAAGAGGAAGAGACAGAGAAGAGAACGTGACAGAGCCTAGAGCTCCAAGGGTCTGTCCAGAATTCAATAGCCATAAGTGGCAATTGAATTCTCAATTGAATTCTCTGTAACTCCCA
>JAOTRH010000020.1:1370935-1400203 GCA_034768845.1 Heliamphora exappendiculata | reverse complement strand
CCAATTGCTTTGATGATTTGAATGTATTTCCTTCTGTTAAGCTATTCATTTTTATAATCAATACATAGATCTATTTTTCCGGTAATCAGCTATGACCTGATTTCTCACAGGCAGAAAACTCTTGATCATCGTACCAATTGCAACAAGTGCAAGTCAGTTCAAGTCAGTTCAAGGGCAGTTTTGTGTTATACCGTTCCTGCCCAGTATGTGCCTTGAGTAAGTCCTACTCCTTCGATTGCTTTCATTCCTTTCTTTGTGTTATACCGATCCTGCCATTTTCATTTTTTTATTTATAAGTAATCTAAGTGTTGAGTAATCCAATTTTTTCATGAAATGAGGTATAATTCACATTTCATGTAGATTTTTTTAATGTTGTCACTAATTGTAATGGTATTAGATGAAGATTGTCCAATCACGTTCTCTGCCACGTACAATATGACCCTAGAAGCCAATGCATGGTGGGGGATCATTGAATCTAACACATCAGTTGCAGCAAATATCAATGGTGTTAGTCTGTTCAATTCATACTACTTTTGCAGATATGGTGAGAAAGTTTTGGAAGCACACTGAAACCCAAGTTGGCTATGCCTTGTATGTTGAGGAATTTGCTACTGCAGTCATTGTCGCCAGGTAAAAGGACGGGCACCTACTGGTTCTAAGGTTGCCTCTTAAGAAATTTATGTTACTTCTTCATACGTGCATGCATATATGTATGCTTGATTTCATTTCATTTCATTTCATTTCATTCTTTTTGTTTTTTTTTTCTTTCTGCGTTAAAAACCTCTGGTTTATTAGGTTATTAATCAGAGCACGTTAAATAGAAATATCGGTACATGATATCGTGATCTAGTCTGTATGTGTGTGTGTGTGTACACGTGGGCATATATGTATCATGCATGCATATATTTCTTGTAGTCGGTGAGATGATGATGGCATTCCTATCTTACCAATATCTCATTCGTATCGGTTGATTTTCCAGGTTTCAAGACATGGCTACAAATCTGTGACACACTCTCTCATTCAAACCCATCAGTCCCAGAAAGCAGGAAGAGCCTGCTGCTGGAAATCACTTGCTGCCAATGACTTATCCTCTGCAGACACAGATGCCAAGTCATGGAATCCACTTGCTGCCAATAACTCATCCTCTGCAGACACAGAAGCCAAGTCATTCTTGCAAACTGAAGGATTTTGACTCAGATACCAGCCCTGATGGAATCACGAAGCCTCAATCCGAAGTCGATAACGATGTAAAAAAGGAGTCTGCTGATGGTGAATATAACGAGGAGAACGATTATCATGGTATTGATGATGATGACTGATGATTGAATTGAAGCATTAAGTCTTCTCTTGCCACCATACTAGTTCCTATCCATTAACTTGGATCTCAATGGGTGGCATTTTGGAAATGAAAGAACTCCTTTTTGGCCACTAAGTTTACTGATGGTGGTGGTGGTGTACAAGAGGTAACCAGCATTTAGGATTTTAAAAGTGCTAATTTTTCTATGGAAAGATAATTCCTTCCAGAGAAAGTAGTCATTTCTTGTCATCTTTCGGCTATAGCAGTAAAGCTTCTGTATGGAGAAGTTTGAATGCTAATTTTGTTACTCCAGAACCTTGCACAAGAAGTTATCCCAGAAAATCTCAGTTCCCCACCTTGCTTCTACTCAGATTCCAATTGTGGTGTGGGTTTTGCAAATCAGTGTAGAAATTACATGTAGAAGTTTAACAAAAGCATATACAAGGACTTCCACAGAGGGGGAAAAAAAGTAACATTAATTCCTTCAGAATAGATAAAATTAGCAAAACTGCATTCGATCTTACAAACGAGCAAGTTTGGTTGTCCACTAGTAAGTAACTCGGGCCTAAAGTAATGCAATAACTGATGACTTCATTATAGAAGCATAACCATTTGTAATGACTAGCCCGTATGAGCTTAAAATAAATTGTCAAAAGGGCCAGTGAGAGTGTCACGAAGATTGGAATACAGGGAAAAGAGAGAGTACTGTCGAAGATTAGCCACCTCATACCATGAGTTGAGCACATTGTCATTCTTATCCGTGCCCGAGAAAGCTAACTGTATGCCGAGGTTGCAGTCAACAGGTCCACCGTTGGCTTTGCAATTGGAAATTGGTATTGCACAATCTTGGTTGTTGAGGCAAACTACAGACCTCCCAGAGCATGAAGCACATCCAAACTTCTTCCAATACAAGTTTTGAAGAGTGCCCGTTTGGAATTCAAGGACCTGTTGAGGATCCAATGAAAAGATCAATATTGAAGACAGACATTTTCCAAAGTTTATGGCTGAGTGATAATTCCCATCAACATTTAGCTATTCCCAATTCTTTTTCTGATAATGGGTTATATGTATAGAACTAATTTTGAAATTGGGCACATTATGAGGGATCTTTTAGATGCACACATTCCTCCGGTGGATGATTGGGGCGTGGCCATAAGGATCTCAAATCTAGAGTCTATGGTCTTAAAGGCATTCCAACCCAGTTCCAACAATGCATTTCCCGACACATCATCGGTAGAAGAAAGCAGATATGAAATTATCAAATTCTATTTTAGTTAATTTAGATTAGTGCATCTCTCTCTCTCTCTCTCTCTTTCTCTCTCTCTCTCTCAAAAAAAAAAAAAGAAAAGAAAAAAAAAAAGCTCATGCTTAATGGTCTCACCAGGGTAAAACTTGTTATTGTGTGAGTATTATCTCCAACAAATACTGGCACTGATCTTGCTGCATATTGCCTTCCGGCAAATGCCACCATATAGCCACCGGCCATATTCTGCAATAAAATTCATAAAATTAACAAGAGAAAGAAATAACAATTTCTTGCCTTGAGGTCTGAATAACTTGCAAATGATTGGAGCTTGTAATGAGTTTATACTAAAAAAGTGTAGGTATCACAGGTTAGCTAGAACAAGAGATCTTCCTACTGACACTTAAAAACTTTTTGCAAGGGTCGATCTAGTCCATGTAAGGAATATGGCCCATAATCGTTGGGTGTCTCACCTATTTAAGAGATACGGGTGCCATCAACTCTCTCAAGCCCCCATCATCCCTCAGTGAGCTCCATTTTTCTGATGAAGTCAATCACTTTAACGTGTATAGAGTATCATCTCCAATGAATGCATTGTCTTCATCTTCTGACTAATGATGATAAATTAGCTAATTCATGTTGGAACAATTTCAATAATAATAGGAGGGTGTGACTATTAAGTTTAATTCAACAGACATGACTATTGGGGTTAAACCAAAAGATGTAATTATTAAGTTTAAATCAAGAAGTATGACCATTGAAATTAAACGAAAAGGTTTGACAATTGGTACTAATGGTCAAAAACCTATTCCTATAGAAAGGATAAGGATTGGCATAAGAAATATATGAAATTTCTACATTCTCTATCCACTCATTTATCTTCTACTTGAAGGATTAGAAAAATCCAAAGATTTTCGGATCAGTCTTCGCTACGTTCATAACGCCATAAGACAACAGTCCATTAGGACCGGGTTTCAATGTATCTTGGAGACAGATTTACAGTTAACCCGATCTACATTATTTGGTGGGGGCGAACATTGTCTTAAAGAAAGCATTGTCCTAACGCGCCTGGAAGCATTCTTTAATTTATCTCTATCTTCGTCTTTTTCCATCATAAATCTAGAATTTGCACCAACAATTCAATATAATGAGGAGGAGGTCCTCCCTTTACCCATAAGAGAAAAACAGATTCATCAACTTTCTCATCACTGAAAGTTAGATTGTACAAAAAGATTAAGGAGAGTTTTAATCTTCTATTGGTTCTATCAGATTTCTACTGAAAATGGATTCAAGTAATATGTTAATTTCTTTCTGCATTATGTTATGATATTTGTGAAAACCATGATAATTCTAGATCTGGGGTAAATAGATGGATATAATTATTTAACCTGTAAAGTGTTTACATTTCAGAGGGAATTTTATTTATTTGTTTAAAAAAAATCATTGCCTTCGAGTACAATCAGCAAACTAGTCCTCCCCTCAGGAACAAATTCGAGAGGGAATTCAATTTTTTTCAGAAAAAAACAAGAAAAATTAGTAGACAAATACATACCGGATTAAATGTGGTGCTATTGATGGTGAGGAGAGAAATCTCATCCACCTTTGGCCTAAATACCGCAAGTTGAGAATTGCTGTTGGGGAGGGAAAGACGGCGATCACAGGGTGAAAGCTGAGTCTGATTGAAAAGAAATGATTCCTTCGTAGAGAATGTGAGACCAAAAGTGAACCCGTCGAATCTCTGAACCTTTGAATCCGAACAGGGGTCAAATACAGGATTTGTGTCCCGTGCCTCGACACGGATCATCATCAATATCATTGCCAAAATATGTGTTACCGTGATCGCCATCGCTATCAGATTCATCAAAAACCAGAGGAAAGTGATATAGAATGATTTGCAAATGATCAACAGAAAACAAAATCCAAAATGTAGAACTCAAAAATGTTATGAGATGGCACAAATCACCATCGTCAGGTTGGAAATAAGGTGATGATCATGAAATCAAAACAATTATAACATAGAAAAGAAAATTGAAACCCTAGTTTGAGGATTTACCAAATAAATCAATCCCAAGTGCTCTTTATTGAAGACACAACCACAGGAACAATACTTTTAACTTCTGCAGAGTATCACCATTGAATTGTTGTCGATTCAAATATGTAGGCAATTTGGTGGATTTTTTTTTCTCTCTCTTTCCTGTGAAGAAAGTGCAGGGAATCGAACGACGCGAGGGCGCGAAACGGTTATTGCGGCAGGCCAACTGGATCTTGTCCGAGAAACAGTTATGGAAGTTGAGGAAGTGGAAAAGGGAAGATTCTAAATCCACGCGCTTCTTTTCTTTTGACATCCATTAGCCTGCATTGAATACTTGTACACAATGCATAAAAACTTGTACTGATAAGTGTCGTAAGTAAGGTCCTAATTGACCACTTCACCTTTTTGCCTTAATGCCAAAAATCCAATGTTCCGAAAAAAAAACAAAAAAATTAAAAAATTAAAAAATTAAACCAAAATACAAACTCTTAAAATATTTTATTCAAATTCTCATCACTTTTAAAAATCAATAATACCGTATATTCATAACTTCTTTATTACTACTATCAACTACATATAATTGTTAATATCAAATATATAGAAAAGTAAAATTATTCATTTTAAACAAAAAATAAAAAGATAATTTTTTACACAAATAATCAATTTCAAAAAAAATTAGTTTACAAGCTAAGATATCAATTAATCTACTTTAAACCCAATTTAGTTTTTCGATTTAAGTTTCGTTTGTTTAGACGTAAAATATTTTTAAGTAAAATATTTTACTTATTTCTCATTACTTTGTTGATAATATTTATGTAAAAAAAAATTATAAAATATTTTATCTCATTAAACCAAATTTGATTTATAAAAAATTAACTCGTAAATTAATTTTAAAATTGCATATTCGCACATCTTTACCTAATTTTTTTATCTAATTTTTTTTATATTTTGTCATTCTCACAGCAAATAAGAATATATAAGAGACAGAATGAGAGATTATATGAGAATGAAAAAAAAATGAGGGAGAGACTATTCATGATAGTGATTTTTTTGATTAAAATTTTTTTTTAAATGTTAACTAAATACTAAAAAATATAAGTAAAAAAATTTATTTTTACAAAATTATTTTACATATAAAATATTTTTTACGATAAAATATTTTACATCCAAACAAACAAAATCTTAAAATACAAAAAAATAAAAAAATTAATTTTTAAACTAATGGCCAAATCAAGACCGAAATAAGTGTACATTTAGAATCTCCCAAAGAAAATCGGAAAGTGCTAACATTTAATCAAAAATCGATTCATGGTATGAGTAAAATGTGACAATATTGAGAGAGTGAGAGAGAGAGAGAGAGAGAGAGTATGTTCTTTCACCAAAAATTATTCATGGTTAAAGTCACTTAAATTTTATTTTTAAAATAACAATGTAGTTTAAGTTTTTAGTAAGTTCACCGCAAATTCACAAATATTTTTTTTAATAATTTTTTATTAGACTCACTTTTTAAAAAGAACATTTATTGATATCCACAATAACAGCTACTTTTCATTGGAAATTAATATTCTCAAGTATACTTTTGTATAAATGCCTTTCATACTCTAAGTATCCAAAATAATAAGGACACGTAGTGTTTAGTATTGTTGAAATTAATAGTTTACAAATTATAACTTACAATAAAAATTTTGAATATTTATTAAAGATTTTAACTTATAACTGAGATAGAAAAAATAATAATTATAAGTTATAACAGAAATTATATGTGTTTGAAAAAATTTGTAACTTATAGTTAAAATTAGTATCAAGAAATTAAAAGTTACCAGGATTAGTTTTGCCAAATACCCCACAATTTTCAATTAATTTTAAGATACAAATTTTGGGAGCTATTTTTTTTAAAAATAAAGTGGAAATATCATTTTTCTTTTTCAAGCTACGTTTTAATTGGTTGTAAACTTTGAAGGAATTAGGAAACTCTTTTGTGCACTATCAAGAAGCAATTTTTTTTTTAATTTTTTTTGTTATAACAGGGTTGGTTTGCTAGCGCGCACATCAACTAATTTCAAAATCTTAAAGTGTACAGACAAATCTTCAATGGCCCCAAATAGATTTAAACAAGTAACCATTAAAAAACAATTGTTAAAGAACAATTGTTGATCTTTACTTCCTTTTCCTTTTATCAAAGCAAAAGCATGATTGGATGACAGAGTGAACAAAAAAGGAAAGTACACCATAATTTTGTTTACAATATTTTGGTTATAACAAAAAAGGAACAAAGGTAAATGAGAACATTAATTAAGATTTTATTTTTGAAGTTTATATTTGACTTAAGAGTACTAGTTCCCTAGTTCAAAGTTTCTTTATTCGTTATTTTTTGGTTAAGACTCCGGGAACACGGGTATTTCTACCTAACGCGGCATTGTTTTTGCATAATTGGGAATTCACCTAATACAAATGAAAACTATTCTAAACAATGAATTTGTAAATTATATTTTTGTTACCATTTACAGTGAGTCCCAAATCTCACATTAGTCTCCTTATTTTTTCCATTACAACAATCAAAATCTTACACTTTTGGTTAAATTGTAATGTCAACTCTGCAATAATCCTTACAGTTAAATTGAAACTGATTAAACATGCATAAAACATTCCTCAACATGCACTTTACTCATTCAATTTGTCACGTGACAACTATTAGGGTTATAACAAATCCTACGCATAATCAATGAAAGATGAAAGCAAAAACAAAACAAAGCAAAAACAATACAAGCGATTTTCATAGTTCACCCAATGAGGGTTACATCTACGGCTCCCGCAGAGTTTCACTATGACAAAAGTATAAATTAAGTATATATATATATATATATATATATAGTTATAAGTTTGTGAAAAATACTAAAGGTACTCACAGGGCTCTGCGTATAGTAGTTATCAGACTCCACACAAATTAACAGCAACCACGGGGTGATTTCCATGTAAAGCATATACTAATTGAGAAATTATGAATACTAATGCGGTTGAAATTATGATAGGTTTACAATATTTAAGTTCTTATATATATATTTATTTTGCAAAATTTTTGTGTATTCATTCGAAAGCTGTTAAAATTCATTTCTATCTTCTCCTCTTTGTCTATAATTACTTGCAGAGAATCACTCCACACTTTATGAAGCATCTAGTGAATGAAATCATTGACACAGCAACTCTCAAGGGCCCTTCTGCTGACCTCAGGACAATTGTGTTGCACAAGAAGAAAAGTGGCAATTTAATGTACAACTCTTATAAGATATCACTCTCTAGGTAAGGGTGAGTTTTCGTTATTTAGATACGATGGAAGTTTACATTTTAATGTACAAAATTTTGATCGGAGTGGATTGGAGAGAGTTGCTGCATCAGTTACCTGTAAACATGAAGAAGATGAAGGCAGACTAAGAAAGAACAAGATTGCTTTTCTCAACATTAATCTGTCAGAGCCTTGAAAGCCGGAAGCTTCTCCCTCCACCAGACGAAGGAAATGAAGCAGACTGAGAAAGAACAATGTTGATCCAATGAACCTTCGTCTGACAGAATATGCACCTGAAGCAGGAATGGACAAAGTTGATCCTAATATTAGCCTTCATCAACCAGAATCCCACAAAAAAGCTCCCCAAGCTGCCTCCAGAGAGAAAAGGAAACAAGGAAGACCGAGAAGGAACAAAGTGATTGATGCACTTACCCTTCTTCCGTCAGAATCCTGCAAACATCCTCCCACAAACAAAAATCATGATCCCATTCATCAATCAAAATCCAATAAATATGTTCAAGGAATCCAAGCATTTAATATAACAAAACATACAAATTGCAACACAAGGGCACCTCCAAACACCCACAAATGTCAATGTGCAGGATAGCTGAGAATAAAAACACTATCAATTTTGGCTTTTTAGAACACACAATGTGATCATTCAAGTACACGAGAATGGGCTCACTCATATGCCAGTACTTGAATCTTGAATCGCATCTGATTTAGATGAGACGGGTATGAGCTTTCCTATTCATGAATTAGAAGGGTCGCGAAATTTAAGAAGATCAAGCACACCAAAGAGAAGATTAAAGAGGAAGAAATGGAGGCAAGGCAACCAATGTGGAAGTAGATACACAGCTTAAGGTGACTGAAAAAGAGGAGGAAGACAACAGCGCAAGGAACGAAATAAAATGTAAAACACTTGACAAACCCCATTCATCGAAGTTCAAGCCACCAAAAGGAAGATTAAAGAGGAATAAATGGAGCCAACGACTAGGGAAGCAGATTCACAGCTTAAGGTGAATGAAAAGGAGAAAAACAACCAAAAAAAGGAAGAAAAAAGGTGCAAAAAACATATGGAGCACTGTTTGAAGGCATTGTGACCTTTAACTAAATGATAAAAAGCAAGAGTTCTGGAAAAAGCTGATTCATTTATCTCCAAGTTGTTACTAGAGCTGCTTAAAACAGTTCAACGTGCAGAAAATGTTTCTTCTGGTGAGTATGCTTTCTTTTTCTTTAAGATATTTAATTATTTCATGTTTTAGAACTGTTTCTGGTCCAGCGAGAGCTAGGGTTTTTGGGGTGCACATTGGAGATTTTTGTATACACAAAAAATATGTTTTCTTACTGGTAAATTTTTTCTTTAGAATGCACTCCGCTAAGCTTTCATTGTACCCTCTCGTGGAGCTTTTCTTTCGCAGCCTCTCACTCAGGTTTTCTCTTGAACCTAACACCTGCTTTTACATCTCATCTCATGACATATTTATACTTGCCCATGGAGACTCTAGATACAATCCTAATACTAGTTCATGCACCTGGGAACTCTAAAAGAATGGACTCACATAGTCACCTAGATGCCTTGCCAATATATTATAGGAAAATCTAGACTCCCTAAAGAAACAACGTAAATTTTAAAGTACTTTTACAATACCCGTTCTTTAATTTAAAACTTATATTTTCTCATTTTTGGTAAGCTCGTTGGAAAAATGTTATGCATCACAACCTTAAAGTCTTCCAAATTCCAATGCTCTTGAATGCTAACTTCTTCGTAGCAATCTACATGAATGTGCTTGGTTTAAACATGAAGTTGCAAATAAGCTTGCCCACTTGGCCTAGTCTTGGCAAAATTTGTTCTTGCTCATCATCACGTCATGCTTCTTTCCAACTTCTTCCAAAATTGCAATTTCTTATTTTTCAATTTCTTCTTATATTTTCTTTAACTTCTACTTTTGCAATGTTTACTTCTTCTTCTTCTTCTTCTTCTTCTTCTTCTTCTTCTTCTTCTTCTTCTCCATTTTTAAAACATTTTTTTGCATATTTTTATTCAACTTCTTCATTTTTAACAACTTCAGTTCTATCTTCAATGTTTTTTCTTCTAAAAATGCATCTATATCATGATCTTATATCCAGTATGGTATTACTAATGTTTGGCTCACAAAAAATCTTGACAAATAAATTCGAGTTTTTTTCTATGCCTGTCTAAGTTATCCGGTCAACATACTTCCAAATTTCTTCATGCACAACCTTCTTCAAAGTTCGGAACGTCTTTTCATTCGTCTCTTGAGTTTTGCTCAACTCTTGTTTTTTTTTTTAAGTCTAAAAACATCCCAACATTAATTGCATCCTTGAATATGCATTTTGAGTTGACACATCCAAAATACACTATAGTTTATTTATTTATTTATTTATTATAAGTGAACTCAAAAACTGTAGTTGGGATACAACATTTTCTTGTAGTGTGACAATCAAGATGAATCTCTTTTTTTTCGTTAGTTGGTGCTTTTTATCTCGACATATCTCTTGTTGACACTTGTATTCTCTCCTGCCACTACTGCACACTCTACCACCATGAGTACCATGTTAGAGTTTTTAGAGAGTGTTGATACCATCTTTGGGGATTTTTATCCACACATTCTGCTGAGTTTTTCGACCTTGCTAATCATGGAAGATTTCTTTCATACTCTCACACTTGGGCTTTCTCTTCAACCCTCAATGTTCGAGCCTTTGAGGCTTTTCTCTTTTTCTCTTTTGGTTTTACATCTCATCCCATGACATCAAATTATACTAACCCCATGGACAACTCTAGATACGATGATAATCCTAGTTTATGCACTTCCGAACTCCAAAAGTTAGGGACTCATATGGTCACCTAGTTGCTCACTTATAAATTAGAGCTCATTTTGTATAGCATTCCAGACTATCTGAAGACACAACATCAATTTTAAAATACTTTTCAAATAAGTTAGGCATAGTAATTACCTTTTCCCGTTGCTTCCTTCAAGTGGAAAACTGCATGTCGCGTATGATCATTGCAGAATTAGGGAACCCCTAATTCAACCTCGTAGATACTTTATTTTATCCCACCACCATTAAATTAACATAGGCCACGACCAAGTATAACACACAAGCAGGGACCTTTGGTCAAGCCACATAATTTGGAATATCTATAGACCAACACAATCATAATTGGTGCACCTTTGGACCCGTGGTATTGTCCATAGCGATATCCAATCTCCCAACTCAGATGTCCCAAAAAGCCTCTATAGTCTATACCATGAGTTGTTCTCATCGTCCACCTAGGCAATTCAATTCCTAGAATAAAGAAGGTAGAATTGTCTAGTAAGTATTATTGTCTAGTAAGATAATCTTAGATGACTAGTCAAATTTCATGCAAATTTTCGTCCGATTCCCAAATGATTGTCGAGAACTTATTGAAGGCATGGTATCGACCTTCATTTTCCATTTCACATAGATCATGGCAGAATCGGAGAAAACTAAACATGCTATTGCATCCAGAATGTTAAAAGCTACTAGCACTTTAGTGACAAATGACAGAAATGCCATCCACTAGCCTCCATAATGGTACTCTCAATTGTTATTATAAGGAATTTTTTTTAGGTGTGGGTAATTTAATTTCACTATCTTAAACTACTTTTAAATAATTTTTCTTTCATATAAAACGGGTCTCTATTCAATTTACAATGGAAAACTGGGTGATTTTTTGACAATCTCCAATTTTGACCCTTTAAGGTCAAAATGGTCACAAATAAAAAGTACCATAAATTTGGAGAATCCACTATATGGATCTGAAAATAGACTTTTTAAGATTTCTAACACTACAAATTAACAAAGAACTGGAGTTTAAACAAAGCAAAATGAAGCGACATTACACGACTGCTGAGATTGGGCCCCATGGCACAAAAAGACATGGTTCGACATTATAGTGTCAAGCCCACTTATTTCTCTCTGAAACCTAGTCAAAAACCAACTTGGCCACCACACCATGTACACTAAAAAATATTAGTTTGAAACTATAGAGCTGAACCCCTTGATTTTTTGCTAGCAGTGTACTTCAAAAGCTTCTGTACTAGGCCCATGGTGGGCCAAGTCGAAGGGTAGAGTTCAACTCTATAGTAATAAACCCGCTTCGAAGAGTTTGGCTCAGCACTATAGTGGCAATTCTATTTAGATTTTATAACAAATAGCCCGCATTCCTCCCTCATTTGTCGGTCCCTTACCAACTTAATTTTGATGCATTAATCTGAATCTCCTTATTATACAAAAAACATTGTCCCTCTAATATTGAGGATGAGATAACTAAGCTCTCGAAGCATTTGATCGGCAAAGCCCTACCTGTCTAACGATTGGACAATTCGAGTTCAAACGAAGTGCGACCCACACCACTTCTAATATTGTCACACAAGAAAAGTTTCCAAACCTCTTTTTGTTCCATGCCTAGCGAGCTTAGATGGCCTACTTTTGCATAGCATACTTTTGGTAATTTTCAACATCTGTTTAGCATAGTATGATAGCTTTCTACACATCATTATTAAACATTTGTGACTTTCCAACCTTATAGTCCTAGCTAGCAGGTAAATAGGGAATTGTGAGGCAAGATGAATTGTTTTCCCATCCCAAATAAGTTTAAAAGCCTAAATGTTTAAACAAGCATGTTTATCTCAAGCAACATAGCTTTGTTAAGTTTCACTTTTTATATAAAATATAAAAATAATAATAATAATAATAATAATAATAATAATAAAAACTATGGCTTTTAGACAACACAAATAAGGTCTAAAAAACAAGTACATATTAACAATATTTTCTACAAAAGAAGCTAGGATTAATGAACAGTAGAAGACCAACTCGTTCTTATTGGATAGGGTATAGACAAGTTCACAATATTCCACCCCAAAAGGAGGAATGGAAGAACATGTTCACGGCAAAAAAGAAAGAAAAATGCCAAAAAATAACCCACTCCGTGAATAGTAGAAGACCAACTGGTTCTTATTTTATAAGGTATGGATAACTAGGGTAAATTACACTGATCTCCTTTAAGATTTGAGAAAAATATATATAGTACCACAATTTTAGCTTAACTAAACTAGCATCCCACCCATCTACATTAACGTTGTTAACAACGATGTCAAAATTGCCTTTTCACTTTTCACATTTCATAAATTGATATTAAATGACATAAATACTCTTTTTTGCAAGTTAGATTTACCAAATTACCCTCCACATGTCCCTCCCTCGAATCATACAGCCAATCCTCACTTCCTTGCCCACAACTGCTACCCACCAGCAATGGGATTTCTCCCTCCCCCACATCTCATCACCTCTGCTTTCACTCTCTCCTCTAAGCCAAAAGAACCCCCTATGGCAGCCATATTCTCTAGTGCATCATTGGGCATATCCACTGTTTCCTCTTTCTCTCTCTTCTCTAACCCCAAAGATGACCCCCTATGGAATCCACATTCCCTACCATAGAGAATCGTCTAGTCTTAATCACACACATTATCATCATGGTGGGGCAGTCGACGGCGATGAAACCAAGTTGAAATGACAAGGTTTTGGATAGATGAATAGACGAGAAACCTATGTTTCTTACTCTCCATCAACCATGAAACACGTGATTTGTCTTTGATGGGAATTTGCCAGTCTATAAAAAAAAAAGTTTATATTCCTTCTTCGAGCCAAAAGGCCAGTGCATCTCCAGTATGTAGCTATACCGGCCAAACATAATTTATCTTCCCCTCTTTACAATATCTCAACTTCCAAAAGTTCCCCCTTTCTTTCCTTGAGGCTAAATAAAGTGCCAAGTCCTTGTTTATGCCTTCTTTTAATATCCCTGTTTGGCTAGTTTTTTATTTTTATGGAACCAACAAATCATGGGTACCCCACCATTTGATAGCTTATCCGTCAATTCACCACTTTATCTAAGAAACCATCTGCCTTCAATCAAATATTCCCAAAATGGAATGGGATTCTCCCACTATGTAAGCCATCACAGTACAAAGCAATAAGCAGGTGAGCAGACATTGGCCTTGGAAGGGACACGAGGAATTCATTAGACTAGTGTTCTTCTCCCTGAATTTTTTTTTTAAAATGATTATTCCTGCATTAGTCATGTAATTTGACCACCTCTCAAAGAAAGGTCCATCAAATCATTGGACTAAATAAATCTGAGAACTGCCTCAAAGCCGAAAATATTCAATGACATTCCAGCCATTAGAAGCAACAATAAAATTGCCGGCAATATCTCACAGAATCCCAATTACCTTTAGCCATTAGAATCTCCACCCATAAGACTTTCCGTTAACATCAAGATCTGCGCAATACATTCCAGGAAAAATTCACTCAAAACCCTTCTGTCATTTAAAACAGGCAGGAAACTGAAAACCCTGCAAGGAGCCATACGATTTAATACCCTTTAGCCCCATAACACCAAAATAGCCCCCAAAGCTCCAAACACCCTGTTCCCCATTTCTATACTCTTCTTCCTTTTTCTCCCTATCAACCCATGTATCAATTTCCTAAGATGCAGATTTTATAAGATCTGTTTTAAATTTTCTTAATCTAACCAGCAACAAAAGTGAAATCTGACACCGTTGTGTAGTAAGGACAAAGAAACTATTCTCTTAGTGCCTATTAAACGAGAAAAAGAACAAAAAACAAATGATATTTGTGTAAGTAAAGAGAAAACGGTTATGAAAAATTAATTGAATTTCTTCCAACAAATGTAGTTCTGTATCTGTAAAGGAAAAAATAACATAGTGAATGGGATTTCCAGTGGCTCACTTGTTCACAGCCCCTATATGGTTCTCTAGAAATAGTGGTAAGCCTATGTACGTCTTTCCAACCCCAGACCTTGCTCTAGCAGGAGCCTCACGCACTTGGTCACCGTAAGCTCATTTTCCCTTTCCATTTTCGGCATTTGTGTTTACAATTTTCTACAGTTTACAATATAGAAAGTTTAAATTATCTTCATAGAATATATGAAATGAATATAGAAGTAACTTTACAAAGTACAAATGCAGAATATTTATGGAACCATGAAAGACAAAAATCCTGTCTTTCCTTTTCTTGCCCTGCTTTTCTAAATCTATTATTCAACTTGTTGGTATTCTGCACATGCACAAATTCCTAAAATGTTTATCAAATTAACAAAGAAGATGAACGAGAAATAAATAAAGCCAGCAACAAGAACTAATATCTACTCAACTGAGCAAACACTCAATGCAAACCAATTGGGTTATGTAAATGATTCTTCTTTTCTTAATTTTCCAGAATAAGAAGGCCTGTTTAGTATCCCAACACAGCCATGTGGGAGAAGCACATATCACTAATTGAAAGGGGGAAAAGAAACAAGTCCGTACTAACTATGCAAACATATATCCATAGAAGTAACAGAGGACCTTAATTTTTTAGTTGCACTCACCAGTGTAGGAAAGAAAAAAGTTCTGCCTGCATTGAACTGAATATTGATACCATCTAGAAGACGGAATCATTACCCCTGCATTTGACCACAAAATTCTGAATGAAAAAAATGTACCATTCTATCTGATGAGTATGAACCTACCTTATATCGACTCGGATAGTGGTGTCGAGTGCGGGCATGCGTCTAAGTGTCGAATTCATCTAATTCTCATGTCAAGGATAGCGTGTATGGAAAAATATTCATATTCCTTAATATTTTTCTTTTATTTTATAAGGTAAATGGTGTTTACAAGATTTTATTGAGTATTTCATGCATAATATGAGAATTATGCATAATTCTTCAATAAACTTAAATTACAATATATACTTTCTACGTGAATGTCCAACAAAAAATGTCTGACACATTTCATACTTTTATCCAAGTGTCGAGTGTCCAATACGAGTAATTTATATATTTAGAAGAGTTCATGTAACATAGGTACGAACTCAAAGGAATATGCTTGATTATGAGTACCTGTTAAAAGCATTCATTACAACTGGCCAGTAGGGTCAACTTCTTAAAACCTTGGTCTTGACATCATTTATTGATAAAGAGCATATCTCGAACTGAACAAGTATGAAAATACATAATTGCTCATGTTAAAGCATGCATTCACAAAAGCTTATATGACTCAGAACTAACCACAGGCTGATCCCCAGTTTGCATGCTGCTATTCTCTCTTGTTCCAGATGTAGCCTGAAGAATCTCAGGAGAACAAAGCAAATCCTGTTAAAGCAGAGGTCCAAGACTAACAACAGTTCTTAAAACCTACTGGCTACTAGATGGTAGGATGCCATACTCACATAGGTTCATAACTTCCAGCTTCCAAAAAAAAAATTGCAGAAAGAAGAGTTGTATGGTGGGTATAAATATTATCAATTATGTATCACCAAAGATGATTGCATACCAACCAATTACAACAATATCAAGTGGGTCAAACAGAACAAAGCTGTCTTCTACAGAAACTTCAGACCATCCCTTCAAACTCTTGCACTTGAGGTTTTAGGCTTTGTGGTTTCATATAAATTTTTCATTTTATAAATTCTATTCAATGAGGCAAGTTTTCTAAATTCTTTCGAATCTTTAATTGCTCAATCGGTGAAATAACTCATTTTATAAAATTTAAATTTCGATAGATAGTACACATGTTAAAAATTATAATTTCTTTTAGTATTTAATTTTTCATACTTTGAAATTAAAATTTTATCATCAGTCCACATTGAAATAGTTATTGGATGTTTATGAGTCATACACCACAAATGTTTCCAAACATAAAGAAATACCATATGTATAATATATTATTTATGTCTCCTGTGCATTTTGACCACAAAATTCACGCCCGTTTGGTAATATTTACAGTTTTTTATTTTTTGTTTACAATAAACAAAAAACATATTTTTGTTTATTTTTATAATAAAACAAAAATAAAAACATATTTGGCACGTACATGTTTAAAAAATGGTTATCATATGTAGTGACCGGATGTGGTAGCTATTAATGATAACAAGAAGTAGTAATGGTGGTCGGAGGCGGTGGCTATATATGGTGGTCAGAGGCTTTAACCATATGTAATGTCGGAAGTAGTGGCCGGAGAGGGCGGTCGAAGTAGGTGGTCGGAGGTAGTGGACGGAGAGGGTGGTCGTAGGCGGTGGTTGGAGGTAGCAGCTGAAAGTGGTGGTTGAAGGTGGTGAAGAAAAAAAGAATAAAATAAAAATTTGTTCACAAAACAAATGAAAACACATTTTTTCTGTTTACAAGAATTTAGTAAATTTTGAAAAATATTTATATTCTTTTGAAAACAAAAATAATTATCAAACATATTTTTGTTTACATTTTACAAAAAATTTAGAAACAAAAACAAAAAACAGTAAATATAAACATTACCAAACGGGCTAGTGTAGCTTCTATCAAGAGTTTGAACTCAGGACAAAAAAAAGTCTGATTACCTGTTAAAAGCATTCCTTATCAGCATATGTGGATGTTTTTAGTATTACCAATAGTCTTTGCATGAACAAACTCCATCCTGAAAAACATGGAAGCGGTTGGCATCTTTAACAACAAGAACCCTGTCAAAAACTTTGGAAATAAACTTGCTTGCAGAGTGCCAATCTTTGCACGTCTGGAGATTCTTAGTGATCCGAATGATTTGTCCGGGCTAGTGCAGCTTCTATCTAGAGTTTGAACTCAGGAAAAAAAAAGAAAGTCTGATTACCTGTTAAAAGCATTCCTTATCAGCATATGTGGATGTTTTTAGTATTACCAATAGTCTTTGCATGAACAAACTCCATCCTGAAAAACATGGAAGCGGTTGGCATCTTTAACAACAAGAACCCTGTCAAAAACTTTGGAAATAAACTTGCTTGCAGAGTGGCAATCTTTGCACGTCCGGAGATTCTTAGTGATCCGAATGATTTTTCCTGGCTTGACTCTCCCCAATCCAAAAGCAATGGCCAACTTCTCACTGTGGTGATATAGGATATCCATCTTCACATCATCTGACAGTTCCTGAAGTACAGATTTTGTATCCGGCACATACCCTGCTTCATTTATTCTTACTATCATGTACTTTAATAGCCCCTCAACTTCTAAATATTGAGGATGATCCTTCTGTCCAGCCATGAATGTGTACAGTTCTCCATTTATCTCAATCGAACTAAACCCTGGATCCTTCTTCAATCCTTTTGATCTCAGCGTTACTCGAGACATTTTTACACCCTCCAAATCTCCTGACAAAGCATACATGTTCGAGAGCAATACATAGTAACCAGCATCGTTCGGCTCCAACTGAAATAGCTTCTCCGAAATTTCAATCCCCAGCTCAATGTTACTGTGGACTTTGCAGGCACTAAGTAAGGCACAATAAACCTCAGAATTGGGATGCAAAGGCATGCTCTTGACCAATGAATAAGCATCGCCTAATCGACCTGCACGACCAAGAAGGTCAACAACACAAGCATAATGCCTTGAATTAAGAACTATATTCCAACTTTTAACCATATGACTGAAAATACAAAGTCCTTGATCAACCATCCCAGCATGACTACAAGCGCACAAGACACAGACCAAAGTCGACTCATCTGGATTAATGCTCGAACCTTTCATCTTCAAAAAGAGATCAATTGCATCGGTACCATACCCATTCATCCCATTACCAGCAATCATAGCATTCCAGCATGCCACATCCTTTTCCTCCATCCTTTCAAAATATGTTCTTGCATCTTCTAAACTTGCACAGTTTGCATACATGTCTATAATAGAAGATCCCACAAACATATCACATGCAAAACCTGTTTTCACCACCAATGCATGGAACCGTCTGCCTTGCTGCAGAGCTCCTAAACTGCTGCAACTTGAAAGGATTTCCATCAAAGCAACAGAATCCAATTTTAAATCCTTTACTCTCATCATCTCATTGAAATGCTCCATGGCCTTGTTCCAGAACTGACCGCTCGAAAAGCCCATTAACATTAAGGTCCAGGCAACCACATCCTTCACAGGCATCTCATTGAAGATAAAGTAAGCATCCTCGATGCAGTTTCCATTTAAATACATATCCATCAATGCTGTACTAACAAGTTGATCATTCTTAAACCCAGTTCTAATTGTAAAAGTATGGATTCCGACTCCTACCCGTGAACCCTCTACTCTTGAAGCAGCTGATATCAAGCTCATCATTGTAAAGCAATCCACATAAAACCCTTCTCTCCGCATCAAATTGAAAAGGCCGAACCCTTCTTCAACAAACCCATGTTCAGAATAACAGGAAATAATTGCATTCCACGAAACATCATTACTCTCCGACATACTATCAAACAATTGTCGAGCAATACCTATCCACCCAAATTTCGAATACATACCAACCAGCGCGGTTTCTACAAAAATATTTGTTCCAGAACCGCGTCGTATCCAGAAAGAGTGGATCGATTTCCCTATCCGGGTCAAACCCAATTTACCGAAAGCAGGCAAGATGCTTGAAATCGTAATTTCATTTGGCAGAAAGCCCCTAGTTATCATTTCGCGGAAGACCTCAATGGCTTCGATGAAAAGGTGGTTTTTCGCATACCCAGATATCAAGATTGTCCAAGAAACAACGTTTTTACACGGAATTCGATGGAAAATCTGTTCGGCAACGTCTATGATTCCACATGAAGCGTATGAGTTCATTAATCTGTTGGAAAGGAAGATATTTCGAGAAAGACCGGAGGTGACAATGTTGGCATGAACTTGTCGAAGGGGCTTTTGCTCTTTCACTTCTTGGAGAAATAAAGCTTGTGAAATGGGTTGGAGATATGACCGTTGAATTAAATTGAAGCAACGAATTGTAGATATTGAAATATAGAGAGGGATTCTTCTGGAGGGAAACATAACGGTTAATTACAGATTTACAGTTGGAAATTAAGGAACCCTGCTCACGGAGAAATTATATATTCTTACATGTTCCCAATTAATACATTCGTGTTATATATTGTTATATATTCTTTAAGGTTATACTAAATTATTGCCCCTTATTGTATAATCACTTTAAATTTATAATTACATTTGTGCATTCAGAAATTAAAAAACTCTATTTATAGAAAAATTATTCTACACGTGTCCAATCAATACATGGCCATTATGTATTCTTTTATTATAAGATTATGGTGAACTTGGCCTCTTATTATATAAGCCTTGTTTGGGTAAATAATTTATCAGCTTATTTAGCTTATAAATAGTTAAATAAATAAAGTCGTCTAGTTTGTCAAATAAATAAGATTTAAGTTAATAAATCAATAAACAAATAAATTAATAAATCAAATAAACAAAAATATGCAAGAGTTTAGTCAAACGAAATAACTTATTTAAGCAAATAAGTAAAAATAACTTTAAAATAAGCTAAATAAATAAAAAATAAACAAATAAGCAAATAAAAAATAAGTCAAATAAATAAATAAGCCAATTAGTAGCCAAATAAAGTAACTTATTTATATTTTTACTTATTTATTAATAAATAAATAAATAAGCATGTTATCCAAATAGGGCCATAATCACTCTCTAAATTTATAATTATATGATATACATATATTAATTAGATACATTACATTAATGTACTAATGTTGCTTTTTCTTGCTCATGATAGTCAATGCAAAATCTTTAAAATATTAATAACTAGACTCGTGCAATATTTTCTATATTTAATGTTGTTAAATATTTTTTATAAAATAAAAAATATATATATTTCAAAAAACTATATAGAGTTACAAATTCACAATGTGCTATTTAAATAGAAAAGTTATTTTTCCCCCTATTAATAGAAGTAAATGCCAAGTGACATAGCTTCACCAAATTTTTGCATTATTTCTAATGTTTTCTTATTACAGTAGTATAAATAAAACTACAACCGCAATATTTTTTATTGTGAAATTTGGTGATAATTCCTATAATTGCCTTGTTTTGTTTTTGGCTTAAAACTGGCTTACAAAAATTTTGGCTTAAAGTTTTAAAAAGTCATATTCACTTTATTTGGTAATTTAATTTTTTTCCATTTTATTTATTAGTTTTAGCTTTTTGCCTTTTAATTTATTAACAAAAAATCCTTTTATATATTTTTAAAATGGTCATATCTACTATTATACACATCTATTTTTTTATAAAAATTATATTTTTATAATTAATTTGTTGAGATCTATCAAATAATATCTATATTCAATGTAAAATTATGTAAAAGTCTTTTAAAAAATCTTTGGCAACTTCTTTTAGACCTTAAATTGTTTTATTGTTTTGTGACTTAAAGTAACTTTAAGTCAAATAAACTTTTAGCCTTTATAGTTTATTGGCTGAGTTTTTTGGGCCAGTTTTTAACTTTTTGCTATTAATTTTAATAATAAATTATAATATTTTTTTATAAATATGCACAACTTCTGTTATAAGTTCATTATTTTTTTTATTTTAGCTACAAAACTAATCTATTTACCAAATACATATAATTTAAATAATGCAAACACCCACAAAATATAATTTTGAGATATGCTACTAAACTTTTCCTATGAAAAATGGAGTATTTAGACTAATGCAATAAAATATTATTTCGAGGATTTTTTAACTTACTATTCGTTTGGTAATCTAGCTTTAAGACGCTTTAAATTAAAAAGTTAAAATATTCGTTTGGTTAAAAAAATAGTGACTTTTAAGCCACCAAAAAAGTCAAATAAATTGAATGTGAAATTTTATAGTTATCTTTTAACTTAAATGAGTTGGAATATAATTGTTTGGTTTGAATTTATATAAATTTATATGTAAAATGGTAAGATTAAAAATTATTATAGAAAAAACCAAAAAACCTAAAAGTAATAGGTAAAAATTATTTCTATATCGCAATGTCAAGATGGTTAAATTATTTCTTTTTGTTGTTTTTTTTTTTTCTATTTATTCTTCTTATAGGATGGAAGAACATCAACTCAAATTAATTGGTTATTTAAGACGCCGTCCACTTAGGGTTCATCTTGAGAGGATTTTTTAGTGGTGATTACAGTCCTCAAATCTAATGAGGAATCACTATCTAACACCAGCGATATCATTGAAAAAGAACAAAAATTCATCTTTTCTTAAATTTTTGCAATGAGCTTTTTTTTCTGATTGTATTTTTTTGAATTGTATTTATTGATTAAAAAAAAAAACACCCTCCACGTGCTATACAATTTACACATTACACACCGAATGTAATAGAAAGCTTGATAAGAGGAAAAAATACAATAAATTTATGTATAATACATAAAATAATGTATGAATTAATATATGAGTATGTGGTAGTACGATATTGGTAAATCAAATAAGCAAGATTCATAACGTAGTATTTTTTGAAGTTACGCATATGCATATAATGAAACATATACTATTTTATGCACTACACATAACATTGTTGAAGAAATAATTGTCAAATATTTGATTCGAAATCAAATGATAATATATGGAGGCCTCATTTGACAATCTGATTTTAAATTAAGCTTTTTACTTAAAATTATTTTAAGTCAACTAATCAAAAAACTCATTTGACAAATCATATGGGTAACTTTAAGCTATAAAGTAATAAGCTAAAAACTTGGCTTATATAGCTTTAAGACAAAATACAAAAAGTTTAATATAAAATTATGAGTTATTATAATTTTTTAAAATTTATTTTTAAATAATTTTATATTTAATATAGATCTTATTCGATAGATTTTGACAATTAAATTTTAAAAATATAATTTTTATAAAAAATAAATTTGCATGATAAAAGTTATATTATTTTTTAAGAATATATAAATTTTTATATTAAAAAAACAAAAAAGCTAAAAGGGGAAAGGCCTTTGAGTTGCCACACCAAGCTTTTTAATTTTTTGAATTTTAAATAAAAAGACAAAAATATAAGACCTAAACCCGGTTACCAAATGAGGCCAGTATAGTAAGTTTTTATTTAGGATATTTAAAATTAAAAGCTAATTTTAAAGTCATTGTTTCACATTTCAAAAAAGTTAACTAGTATTTTTCACTTCTTTTTTTTTTTAAAGAAGAAAGATACTTCACACTCAAACAATGAAAATTTTATTTTGAAATAAATAATTATGATACTTTCGATACAAAAAGGGAACGCTGATTGTCTAACAAACGAACGAAAAAAATTAAAAACAAGCGAACAAAAAAATTAAAAACAATTTTTTTCTATTTTCAAAAATGCTCTATTTTTAACTCCGAATTATTTGTTTTTTCGAGCATAATATTTTTAGCTGTGCCAACAAACGAGTTTTTCAAATTTTCAAAATAGAATTCTCTGAAAATAGGATTCAGAAAATTGTACCAAACGGTCCCTTAGTTTTTTAAACATTCCAAAGGCCATTTTTGATGTGTTAAATTGGATTTGGAAGAATAAGAAGGATAATTACAACATAGATTCCACGTATTTTTTTAATATCCAAAAATAATAAATGAGATTACTTATATTATAAAATTATTTCGCACGTGTTTGTTTAAAGTGAGATAAAATATAGTTAAATAATTATTTTTAATCGTTGAATAAAAAACAAAAATAATTTAAAAGAGAAAGTAAGTTATCCTATCGTATGAGATGAGATAGAATTAGATTCGCAATTTCATGAATTCTTTACTATTAGTCTCTCATATAAGCGACTGCTAATACGCCGTGTAAATCAATATCATATTAATTATTCAAGAAGATAAAATTTAAATTGATAGATTTTTTATTTTTTTTTGCCTAATTCAAACTTTTTAATTCGACACAACCACCGTGCTCAAAGAGGACTAATGACTAAAAAAAAGTGATATGAGATAGATTTAACCTCAGGATGCACATGAAAAGGAAATATATGGGTTGCTTCTCAAAATTACTATTAATAATTTTTAATTTTTTATTATTAATTTAAATTATAAATTATAATTTTTTTATTTTTATTTTTTTATTTTTTTATTATAGCTATATTTTATAATTTTTATTAAATATTCATAACTTTTGCTACAAATTACATGTATAAGTTATTAGTTTCAACAATAATATATATCACCATATGCCGAGATATGATAAAAAAAAAGTTTTTAAGTATAAACATGTGGAGACCTCTTTTTATTTTTTTAATTCGCCTACGTTTTCGTTGTTTTGGCTATGGGAATTATAATGTTTGGTTTAAAGACTAAATTAATAGGATTATTGAGTATATTAATATTGTTTGCAATTGAATTATTATAAATAAGATTAATAATATAATTTATTTTGTACCGAGTTATATTTGATTAGGAGAATAATAACAAAAAATGAGTAAAGTTTGTTATTTCCGTGAGTATAATAGTCTAACATTATTCGAATTTATTTTCTATGGTATTGTAGTTGTTTCGTTTATGAGATATAAAGCTAGTCGAGAGAGTTGTAGTCTAGTGCGTAAATTTGTTAATCAATTTAAAATTACATATGAGAAATTATAATAAAATAGTTTGATTTTACTATTTTAATCTCACAAACAAACAGATTTTAAGATTTTATTTGTTTCGAGAGATTAAGGGAGAAATTGAGCTAATAGACAAAACTGGTCCACTACAAGAAATTGTCTCCTTAATTTTGTAAACCATATGTTTGTATTACGAGATGCGAACTAACAATCTTATGAATGAGAAATTTCTAATTACTCATTCTTGATATTAATAATATTAAATTCTTCCTTGATATTATTAACTACTACCTGACTCTGAATTATTTTTTCTTATTATCTACTGGTTAGAAATAATTTTACAATTCTTATCTTATTTTTTATCCAACCTAACTAAATATGAACTTAATTTCTCATTGTATACATAATCACATCTGTCATCTATTGGTATATAAAAAATTATATTAGACCCTTAATATTATTAATTTATCATATTCTATCTAATCATATTGAAATGATTAGAAAGTCACATTATTTCATATAATCTATTTTTTTTCTTACCATCCATTTTTTAGAAAAATAAAAAAAATTAAGCATCTCAAACAAAACCCTATTGTAAAATTTACGAAAATAATTGTGATTGAACTAACCCAAGAAGTTGGCCTAATAATCAAAACATGGAGCTTGAGGGTTTACTTCTTGCTATGTCATAAGTTTTAAATTTTTTTAAGTGATATTAACTTTTTTTTAGCTAATTTATATGAAATTTTATCTTAATTTTAATTAAATTTTTATTAATAAATAATAAAATTAATCCCATTAAAATTAACCAAAATACCAAAATACGTATAAACTAACACCAAACATTCTCTGATAATAAAAAAAAACTGTAATTGAGTCTGAATCATAATATTGGTAAAAGTCATCATGACTGAATCCTAAGTTAAGAACAATACTATTCAATTATTTTCCATCACTAACATTTATTTACTAGGAGCTTGGCAACTCAGTATGGCCTTTACATAGGCTCATTATTTGGTGATCAGCGGTTTAATTTTCTTTTTTTTTTTCTCTCCTTCTCTTTTTATTGTTCATGTACTCTGGATAAAAAAAACTATTTATAATAATTTTTTAAAAGATAAATTATATTTATTTTTTTTGAAATTTTTGACAAAAATAAAAATATTCTTTACTTTTTTAAATAATATTGATATTTCCTATTAATGGTATTGCTCTAAGGCCGTTAACAGTAATTGCAAATTTATCAATATAACCCTATTATCCCCTGTTTACTAAAAAATAATTTTTTCCGTCAAAATTAAAATCGACATGTTAAAAATACGATGAAACAGAAGTTCAATGCCTGATTTCAGGACTTCATTAGAATTTAAATGACCGAACAAATTAAGAGATTTTGGCAAGAAAATAAAAGATCGAAGACTAATAAAATGAGATTTTATTAATCTTCGATAAAATAAAAACAAAGATGACAAGGAAGAAATACCGCCACTCGCCTACAGTTGTTCGGCAAATGTTGAGTATCATCCATTGAAGATCCTTGAAAAATAGGAACCTTTTGCATTACGCTACTCCAAATGCATAAATAAAATACAAAAAAGAAAAAAAAATATAAAATTCGTTGTTGGATTGATGAAATTAGTGTCTTTACAATTGATTACGTACAATTATTTATAAAATTTCATAAATAATTTCTAATAACTACCTAAAACACAAGAATAAGTCTTACAATACCAAGTGTCAATCCTTCAACTTCCATTAACTGTCGGTCTTTCCTTAGAGTGCCACTTGTCATCCTTAGCAATATTAGGTATTTTAAATATAATATTATCTTCCAACAAGCTTACATAAAATATAATAGGCCATTTAGATAATAGTATTATTTTATATTAAGCCTATAAATATTGACATGCTTTTAAATAAAAAATATTATCTTCGACAGAAAAATATTAATTATGGTGTAAACAATACTCTCAACTCTTTAATAATGAGAGCTATCGAATTCTTGAAGAATTGTAATATTACACCAAAATTAAATTTTTAATAGCCATAAATGGCTAGAAAAATATAATCGATTAATTGTATTATTTTATTTTACATGAAATAAAAAAAATTAAATACCAAGCCCATCGGATCAAATTACGCTTAAAATAGAGTTAATACGGACAATTACAAATAAAATAATACAATTTAAAATTTTTCTTTCATCCAAATATGCCCTTAGACCAACTCATATTATAAGTAAGCTTAATATGCCACAGGCTCTTAATGCTTTCGAAAAGCACTTACATTCTTTCGCTTCATCAACAGGCGCTCTTTCCTTTTCTTTTTTTTTTCTGTTTTTTTTGTAGCCCTTCGGAAGCCATCCACAGGCCATTTCGAAAGCCATCCATAGGCGCGTTTTTATTTTTTTGTTTTGTTTTAGCCTTTCGAAAGCCATCCACAGGCCCTTTCGGAAGCCATCCACAGGCACTCTTTTCTTTTTTTTTTTTTTTTTTTTTGTTCTCTCTTGGAATTCCATTGAACCTTTTTTTTAAAAATATATCTCTCTCTTGGAATTCCATCGAACCTTTTTTTTTAAATATATCTCTCTCTTGGAATTTATAAGCCATTATGGGCTTATAAATTTGCCCCCGTCATGGTGGAAGCATATTTTTTTATCATTATTTTGATTAAAATTTTGTTAATATCGTATTTTGATCATTATTTTTTTGTTGAGATTTCACATCACAATTTTTTTTTGTAGCCATTGTTTTGGCTTTATTTTGCATCATATTTTGAAGTTTAAAATTATATTTTGATCATTATTTTTGGTCAAAATTTTGCATTACATTTTTTATGAAGCATATTTTAACTATTATTTTGTAGCCATTATTTTGGCTTTGTATTTTTACTTTACAATTATAGTGTTGATAAACTAACACTTACATTTTTTTTTCTTTCTCGCTATTCTATTTGTGCTATTTTTTTTATTCCAACTTATTGTGCCATCCTTCTACCGTCAATTTTTTATTTACCAAAAAATAACATTTTTCGTTGAGATCAACATCGACAGGTTGAAAATGCGATGAAACAGAAGTTCAATACCTGACTTCAATACTTCATTGGAATTTAAATGGCCGAACAAATCAAGAGTTTTTAACAAGAAAATAAAGAATCAAAAATTATTAAAATGAGATTTTATTAATTTTCTATAAAATAGAAACAAAGATGACAAGACAGAAATACGGCCACTCGCATACAGTTGTTCGGCAAAATGTTGAGTATCCTTAAAGATTCTTGAAAAACAAGAACCATTTACATTACGCTACTCTTAATGCATAAATAAAAGATAAAAAATAAAATAAAATAAAATCCGTTGTTGGATTGATGAAGTTGGTGTCCTTACAATTGATTACATACAACTATTTATAAAATTTAATAAATAACTTCTAATAACTACCTAAAATATAAGAATAAATCATACAATACCAAGCGTCAATTTTTCAACTTTCATTAATTGTCAATCTTCTCTTGGAGTGTCACTTGTCATTTTTAGCAATATAAGGTATTTTAAATATAATATTATTTTTTATTAAACCTTCATAAAATATAATAGGTCATTTAAATAATAATATTATTTTCTATTACGCATATAAATATTAACAAATTTTTAAATAAAAAATAATTATCCTTGATAAAAAATATTAATTAGGGTATAAAAACCGCCTCAAGAGCTACTATGAATATCAGGAGTCCAGGAGAAGAAGGTGCTGAAAAAAGGTTTAGAGAGAAAAAGAAAAAATATCGCAATGAAGTAGAGACATAGTGATAAGGGATTGTTTGGAGGATTAAGAGCCATCATCTTCAAACAAATTCCCAAAAGCGTCAAAGCAAAAGCCACTCCAAAACATGTTCACCCCAATATAAATTCTTCTTTGGAACCATAAGATCATACAGAAGGAAGTAAGATTCAAAAAAAAAAAAAAATCCGCGAGCAAACACACAAAAACATTTAGCTAAACTCGCCGGCAAACATAAAATCAATCACAACACATTGAAAGATTACCTAAAATCCAGAAAACCCAAAAGCTAATCCTTCAAAATCCTAGTTTCACACGCAAGTTGCACTCTTCATTTACCAAAGAAGAAAAAGCCCGAATCCAACAACACCACAAAGCAATTCCTGTATATATATATATATATATATATATATATTACCCCCTCTTTCAATGGATCTAGTTATCAAGAAATCTATTAATATTCACAAACTCACCCACCATTTTTTTTTCTCCTTTCAAATTCTCGTTTTCTCCCATTCAACCCCCTCACACAATCACCAATTCAAACCCTAATAGTCTTGTTGCTCCAAATCTAACAACAAATCTTTTCTCTTTTCCTAATTTTTACTACTTTTGCTCTATACCCAACTCGTTTTGGTGATTGAGGTTAAAACATGGACTCAACTTGCGTGTAAAACTAGAAGAGCACTGTTAGTGTAGAGAGAGAGAGAGTAAGATCCATTAATGGCGGTAGGGTGGCAAATCTGTAAGAAAATTTCAATTTGTCGCTAAAACTATCCTCCGACGCATCGAAAAATTGCGGTTTAGACAATTGGAATTGCGGAGAGAATGATCATAAAGTACGAATTTTTGGCTTTGAACATCATAGCAGCATTAACTGCCTTCTCCCTCTCTTGGGTCATCACTACTTGCATGCCTCTTTTAAAAAAATTTAAAATTGTTTACACTAAGCAATTCTACTTCCTCTTCTGGAATTTTTGGTTCTCTTGCCAATTTGGGAATTCACGAATATTGGGAATTCACTAATATTTGGGTCTCTACGCGTGTGTCAGAGAGATGAGGGAAATGTTGTGTTGAAGGCAAAAAGGAGAGAGAAACATGGATTTTGTTTGTAGAATTGTATAATAGGTATTTTTAGAAGGCAAATCCTAAACAAAGCCCAGCGGGCCTCGTTCAAGGCGAGAGAAGTCAGCTCACTTTTAACAAAAAAAGAAAAAAAAATTGAAACAGCGCCGCACCCTTGCT
>JAOTRH010000020.1:1336062-1358340 GCA_034768845.1 Heliamphora exappendiculata | reverse complement strand
AAAAAGGGGGCTATACCAATTTGTATGGAATGTTATAAGGGAAGAATGCACATAGATAAAAACTTTATGAAATCAATTGTCTCGTCAGTTGAAGGAACTTCTCGGTTGGACAACTAACAGTACAAATTACAAAGAAGAAGTTCCTTCAGCTTACAAAGAAGAAGTGCCTCAATGACCCCACGCCTTTCTCCTCCTCCTCAGAACTTTCCCTCCCCTCCAACTCGATGAGACCCCAACCACGTCCTTCTCAAAAACCCATTTCTGAGCATCAAAACAAAATTCGAGAACTCCCCGGTGAACTCGCAATGGATAAGCAAATGGGATATAGAGACTCCCCCTGTCTTTACACAAGCAACATCTTTTGGGAAATGACAGGACCTCTTCGAGCTAAATTATCAATGGTTAAGCTTAATGGTCTATTTCATTACTGTCGCCTAGTGCTAGCACGTAGTCATGGAAATAATGGCTGATTAGTAATATCAGAATGCAATATAATGACGTGAAAGGAGAAGCTACTGTAGAGTGTCTGATCGCTTGTCAATATTCATATATCTGTGACCTAAAGAACTCACTAGGGACTTGTTCCAGAAACAGCAGTGAAATAGTTTGAAGCTTATTTAATAATTTATTATGATCAAACCTTTAAAGAAACTTAAGAAAGTAGTATTTTTAGCTTGATGAGCAAACTAAGCTAATGAGAGATGTACTCAGCATAACTAATCTGTAAGTAGAATGAGTGTAAGCTTGTAATGCACTTAAATATGCATCAATTTGTCTTTTAAAAGATTGGCGGGCTTTAATAAATTTTCTGGATGCCTGGATGATTATGGAAGTGGTTCCTTTGCAAGGAAATGGCTTAATCCTAGATCGGAAAGGAAGTGATTCTTAAAAGTTTTTCAAACATGTACAATTTGAAGAGTACATTGGTCCTAAAAATTGTTAAGCACTCAAAATGCATTTTTGTGGTCACCATTACCATTGTAAATTACTACCTTGCTTGAGAGTACTGCCTTCATTATCTTAAAAGTGCGGTAATTAATAACTGAAGTGAAGATAAGATGTGTTTATTATTTGTGCATAATGCAGAGCAACAAGAGTTAGTGGTAGGGTATGGTTTTATGTTGGCCTATTAGTTGGTGTCCTTTGCATACTAGCTTTGCAAGTAGCAGTGTGCCTAATCTGTTAAGAAAGAGACTGCAAAACATGACCATTATCGTTATCATTTTTAAAGTCAACAGGGAAGCTTAAGATCCATAAATGGAGCCGCCCTATTTTTGTGATCCAAAGCTCATAAAATGTTTTTCTGTAATTCCTACAGTGAAATTCTTGTGTGTTCATTGTTGAGAATATAAATAATAAAGTCTCCCCTCTCTTTAATAAGCTTTTAGTTTTAGATGGATCATTGGTCAATAATTTAACATGGTATCAAAGTAGACAACGTGTGTGAAAATCTCACTGCCTACATGATAATTAAAATACTTGCACGTATTTGGTCAACTTGTAGAGGAGAACTAGGCCACACATGAGGAGGCGTGTTGAGAATAGAAATAATAAAGTTACTGATCTCTCCAATAACATAAGGTTTTAGATAGGTTGGTGATCAGCAACTTAACACTTGTATTTTAATTTGCTTCACTTGATTAATATTCTTTAAGTGCCACTGATGATTTGAAAAATGTATCACATTCTGTTTATATTATTTCTTTCGATAATGATGAGATACGGTTGCTTTTCCTAGTAAGTATGTGCAGGGAAAACAATTCAGCTCTAATATGATTTCTTACAGGCAGAAAACTATTGGTCATCGTACCAAATGCAGTAAGTGCAAGACAGTTCAAGGGCAGTTTTGTGGAGATTGCTTATGTATGAGGTAAATTGAAAAAAATCTACTTCCTATAAAATTTTTGGAAACAGCTTTTTAACCTCATCAAAAGCCTTGGGCCAATTTACACGGCACTTTTTGTGTCAGTTTTTGTTCAGCACTAGCATGTTCAACACCATGAGTAGTAAGCGATGGCAGTTGCTTTTCACATGTATGATGTAACCTAATTTATTGAATGGATAAACATCATGAATAATATTTTTGGTTACTTGTTACCAATTATTATGGAATAACAACAAGGCATTTCGAAACATGGTATTATGACCCTGGAAATGCTACACATGGTGTAGAACCATTGAATCTATATATACGTCAGCGCCTGCAAATGTCGTTATTGTCAGTCTGTTCAATTTCTACTACTTTGCAGATATGGGGAAAATATATTGGAAGCAAATGAAAACCCGAGTTGGATTTGCCCTGTATGTAGAGGAATTTGTAACTGCAGTCGTTGTCGAAGGGCAAAAGGATGGGAACCTACTTCTTCTATTTATAGAAAGGTTAGCTCTAGCGGTTGTTTTACTTTTCCATCTATTAAATCATAGGTAATAGCGAGTCAAACATCTATGCGCATGCTTGCATATTTTTTCTTTACGCATGTTTTTTCTTTTCATTGCGGCTCTATTTTGGGGTTTAACAGAGGGAGTAGGCCTTGTGGTAGAAATAAAAGACCCTTGAGAGCATAAAAAAGGAGTTTTGATTGCCAATGTTTATTCATTTTCCAGGTTTCAAGACTTGGCTTCAAGTCTGTGGCACACTATCTGATTCATACCCATCGGTTTCAGACAAACCAGGAAGAACCAGCTGCTGAATATCCAGTTTCTCCCAGTCTCTCTGCAGACATAGAAGCTGATACGTCGTTGCACGATGAGGGTCTTGACTTGCATATCATTCCTGATGGAATCCCAATCCCTCAACCCAAGGGCAACAAAAATGTGGAAGAAAAGTGCAGCGATGATGATTATAATGAAGAAGATGACAATCACGATGAAAGCGATGATGACAGTGAAGATGATTGACTAGTTGAATTAGAATTTTGATGACACAAACTCCATTTTTGGCTATAAATTATTAGAAATGGGCACGGGGTAATATTTGTGTATGGGTTAATGTAGCTTAGAAATATGTTTCTTACAGTGCTATTGAGCGTTTTGTGCTAGTTTGAGTGACAATTTTGCTTCTCCAGTTTGTGCTAGTTCTGGTCCTTTTGTTGCCCTTGACTGCAAGATGAACCTCCGAAGGTTTGGGTGCTTTTGTGATTTCAGATTAATCTAGTACTCATATTTGTTTTTCCAAGAGAAAGCTCTTCTCAAGACTTCACTCTCAAAATCCTTGAGGCTTCATTTTTTGGGTCTAGAGTGAGTTCTCGACGATGATTTTAATTTTTCATTTTGTACATTATGTAGAAAAGATTATCGCTTTGTTTGTTTGGATGAAAAATAGTTTTTGAAAATAATATTTTTGTTTTTTGGTGTTTGGTACAATGGAAATTAAATATTTCAAGTCAATAAGAAATAAGTTGATTTTAATAAAAAATATTAAAAACATTTTCACTCTTAGATCTTACTATCGTCATACCACCATCATTATCTTACCGTTGCAATCATTTCATTGCCCTGCACCACCGTCTCACTATTGTTGTCACCCTATCATTGCCACAATTTTATTGCTATCACTATCACACCACCATTGTTGCTATCTCACCGTTGCTCTGCCATCACCACCCTACCACTATCACCATTGGCGATATGGGGCCGAGGTGTTAGGAGTTAGGGGTTCGGAGTTGGGATTAAGGTCGAGTGTTCGGAGTTTGAGAGTTGGGGGTTTTGAGGTTTAGAGTCAAGATTCTAGAGGTTTGCAGGTTCAAGAGATAGGAGGTCATCGGTAGGGGTCGGGGTTCGAGTGTTCGGGAGCCTAGGGCCCTTGAGTTAGGCATTTGGGTTGCAGGAGTCAAGGGTAGGAGTCAAGGGTTGGGGGTTGGGGGTTGGGGGTTGGAGACTTAAGGCTGGGATTAGAGTTTCGATGTTTTAAGTTCTTGGGTGTCTAGGGTCCAAGGATCGAGGTCTATGGTGGGGCTGTGTTTCAGGGGTCGAGGGTCGAGGGTCAAGGGGCGAGGGTTAAGTGTCGAGTATCAAGGTTTGGGTTCTAGAGTTTGGTGTTTAAGGTTTAGAGGCCAAGGGCCAAGGGTCGAGTTTTGGAATATTGGGTTTGAGGAGTGGGATTATAAGTCGGAAGTCAGGAATTCAAGAGTTTAGGAGTTTGGGATTAGAGGTCCGGGGCTTAAGAGCCCAAGGTCGAAGATTGAGGTCACTGTTACCATCACGACCATTACCTCCACCGTCATTGTCAGCTCCCCACCACTATCCCCACCTCCTACCACCACAATCATCAATACCAATAGTACCACATCTATTAGTGTCATCATTTTTAAAATCATAATTAAATACATAAAAAAATATTTTTTGTTGAAAAAATATTTTTCTAATGCAAATAATTTCTGTTGAAACATACGAAGCATGTGTATACAAAACTCCGACATCAATAGGCCCATGAACAGAACTCATTTTGTTTAACAAAAATGAATATTGAAATTTTAAATGATTTATTTATATTTACACTGTACATTTTATAAAATATAATCTATCCATATATCTATCGATATTCAATTAAGATAATTTTTTTATATCCTTTAACAAGGGCTACGAGATAAATAGTTTGAATTGTCATCCGTTCCTCGCCTCCTTTTTTAAGTCATATGCGTGAGGCCACCTTAACTCCACAAAATAGAGTCTTGAGGTGAGGGGGTGTTGGGGGACGAAATCTTGAAGGTAGTTTAACCATTTTTCTAATTGCATTTGAAAAGTAAAAACTCGCTATTTTTTAAGGGACTTGCCTTCTGAAACTTGCTACATGGAGCAGTGAGGGCAATTGGACTTATTGAATTTTTAGAAATTATAAAATTATAAAAAGATTCTTAAATTGCTCCAATTGAGATTTTGAATTTTTATTTTTATTTTTATCAATTGTAGTTTTTTTCTTTTTTTTTTTAAAATTGCGCATTTAACTCCCAACACATATTTTCGTTATAATTTTCCTTACTCTTTACTTTCTTATTTCTTATTATTATTACTTTCTATAATTTAATGTGTAACAACTTTGGCGCTTGTGATCCCTACTCGAATGACAGATATTTTTAAACAATGGAAAACATATAAAAAATGGGTATTCAGTATTATTTTTTTATAAATAAAAAATATATATTTTAACTCGTTTTGTCATTACTTTCGACCACGGCTTATTGCAACTCTCTTTGACAATTCCTTCTAACCACCACTCTGACTACTACCTCTAATTACTATGTCTGGTCGTTAATTTGACCATCACCTCTGACCATCGTTTCAGACTATAACCTTTAATTACTACATTAAGTCACTACTTTCGATTGTCATTTTCGATCGTCACATATGGTCATTGTCTCCAACCGTTATTTTTGGTCATCGCTATTAACTATTATCGTTACCTCTTATTATTTTCGCCAGTTAATATCTTTGGTTATTATTTTCGACTACAATTGGCCATAATTTTCAATCACTGTATTTATTTACAGCTTTCAATCACTAATTTTCAAACATTTGTGTCAAATATATTTTTATTTTTTTATAAAAATAAAAAAAATACACATTTTTGTTTGTTATAAATAAAAAAATTAAAAATTGTAAATGCCCTACCGAATCGAGCTTATCATCCAAAAAATGAACGATAATTTTATATTTTAAGATATATTAACATTGTAACTTTTTTTTTTACGATATCATTAGATGTACCATTTTAAAATTTCAACAATAATGGGATAAAATATCTAAAAAAACACAAGAAACAAATAATAAGTGTATATACAGCGCATTAAAAATGCATAGAATAATTTTATAAATTAGTGAGAGGATTATACTAATAAATAAAATAACCAGGGGATTCATGATGCAGTATTTTTATTTTTATTTTTATAGTAACACATGCATAAAATAAAATGCCGATGTGTGGGTTCAGTTGCGCAACTTTTGTTTATTTTTATTTTTTATAATTTTTTTTTATTTTTTGATTTTAATTTTAATTTTTTAAAAACGTTTTGATGAAATAAAAATAATTAATTATAAAAAAATAAACAACATAAATTTAATTTATTAATTTATTTTATTTTTTAATTTTTTTTATATTTTAATAAAAAAATTATTATTTTTGCTCGTCTCTATAAAATGAATGAAAAAATATAATATTTAAATTAAATAATAAATTTTTTTATTAAAAATAAAAATAAAAATAAATAAATAAATAATTATTTTGTTAAATTTATATAGTTTTTTATTTCAAAAACAAAAAACCAAAAACCAAAAATGGGCGGACAGTTGGACACCAAACTTTACTCTTTTTTCTTTTCCCTTTTCTTTTTCATCTTGGGGACGCCAACTTGTGACATGGTAACCAATTTGGATCCAGTTTATTTTAGATTCTCCAAAATCAATCGAGAGAGATAGAGAGAGAGAGATGAATTGACGAGCCAGCTGATCGCCTTGATCGGAATCTGACACTCCTGGTGGCTGAAACAATGGGGCAGCAAGGGGAACTTGCCGACATCGATTGCCGGTGGCCGAGTTCTCCGGCGAATTTGTCCCCAATTTTCTACCGGTTGATTGTGTCTTCCATAATTCACGACAAGAAACTGGTAACTCAATCCTTCCCTTCTCTCTCTATCTCTCTCACTCTTATTCACAATCCTAATCTTCTTTCCTCCTCTTACGTTTCCCTTTTACTGTTGAATCCCTTTCTCAAAGAAAAAAAAGTGCAAAATCCGAAACCTAGCTGGTTAGGGGGAAATGAAGCTATTTTCCGATTCCTCTCTTGTTTTTGTTCCTGAATACTGAAAGTATCGGCTTAGCAAAGAATATGAAACTGAATATTTTGGTCCTCTTTTTTGTGGTTCCAAGAAGGGGAAATTGAAGTCAAAAAAGGGTTTTAAAATGTGTCTGGATCTATATTTCGATTCTTTTGTCTTACTTTTTTGTTTCTGAAGATAGAAACGCAACAGAGCTCAACAACAACAATTTGGTGTGTTGGAGCTAATCGGGTGGAGCTTTTGTTCCTGTGTGATGAATATGTGGTTCTGTTCAGGAAATTATAAGAGGAAAGGAAAAAAAATGGGAATTAGTATTTGTCACTAACAGTTCGTAGAAAATTAGTTTTTAACTCTTTCGTGATGCATAATTTAATAATTTGTACTGTTTGTTTTGTGTAAAAATGGTTGTTTTTTGGCAAAGCTACTCCGGGTAGCTTTTAGTTTCATATTATTAATTTTAGTTATATGTTACAAATTTTTTTAAATACTCACAATTTCTACTACAACTTATAAATATTTTTTTTTCTTTTTCAGCTATAAACCACAATTTTTATCAAACATTCATAACTTATGCGGCAAGCTACTAGTTTTAGCAAGCAATGTCAAACACCACATGTCTCCAATAGGAAAACTGTTATCAGGAGTCTCACATTTTCTAAGACAACTGAACTAGAAAAATAGTAGTGTTATTTTATTGTTTTCCCTTTCTTTCTTGTCAACTGAACGAAGCCGGGTGTTGGTGTGTCTCTATAATGTTTCATTTTTATACCGCCGTCTATGTGAAATTTCATTAATTCATTGTTTAAAACCTATTGTCCACTATTTGGAAAACACAAGAATCTGTTTAGTTGGTTGGACTTTGAATCTTGAGTTTGTGAAATGCCAAGTTAAATGCAGGGGTAATGACACTATTCATACATCCTCATACATCCTCGTTTTTATGGGTAACTGAATAAAAAATGAATTTCTGACTAGTATAGATTTATATTCTTCTCAATTTTCTAACCCAATAGAAAGTGAAAATGTTTTTTTTTTTCTAAAAAAACATTTCATTTTCTTTTTCTTTGTCCTCCAACATAGCATTAAACACCATTTATGGTCACAATCATAGATTCTTGTCAACCATTCTGCATTTTGGGCATTTCTCCTTGGTTTCATTTTCAATTGGAAAAAAATGGAATGTAAATTGATTTTGCTTCCACAGAAGATTCCAGGGAAGTTCACCAAGAGTCTTGGGATTGAACTTCCTGCTGTTGCTACTCTTACGACTCCAAATGGTTGTGTCTGGCAAGTGGGCTTAAAGAAAATCGGCGGCAAGGTTTGGTTTATCAATGGTTGGCATGAATTTGTAGAACACCAGTCTATCCGCGTGGGATACCTTTTAATCTTCGCATACGGTGGGAATTCAAGTTTCAGGGTAAATATATATGACATGGCTACTGCTGAGATAAAATATCAATGCAATACTTTGAGTGGACCCGAAGGACCCAATTGTTGCAACCGGTGCCCGGTATCTTATAAGGAAGAAGCAAACGATGACGACTTTGTTGGAATCTTTGATTCCATTTCCCGCCCTTCTTGCCAAACTCTTGCATCTTTTGAAAACAAGGTTTTTAATGAAACGGTGAATCAGCAAAATCTCGGTAGAAGTTATGATCCTCCATTGCTGCAGAATTTGGTTAAGTCCTTTTTTGTGTCTGATTTGGCAAATGACAAGCATGATAAAAGCAATTCTGCCTCAGAAGGCTGGAAATTCGAGCATAGCTGTTCCATGGGTGGTAAGAACTCGAATTTGGAAGATCCTAAAGGGATGAGAGGAGCCAGTTATGTGAATGAGTTTCAAGCCAAATTTAACAGAACTGGAATGTCCAAGCTAGATGGGTCTTTGGCAGATGGAGCAAAGGGCGAGGAGCAGCATGTTGCCAAGAATTGGGAGAAAGCACCGATTCCATATTTTCAGTATGCGGGATGTAATTTCATTGGAACTGAACTTAAAAACTCCAAATATAAGACTGATGGAGGTAACCTACATGCAGATAATGTACGGCCAGCAGGCAGATCCACTCGAGATATTGGTGTTCAGTGTAGTTCCAGTGAGCTTATGAGTTCTGCATATGAAATCAGATTGCATTCTGTGAATGAAAGACCTGAAATGACCAGAAAAAGAAAACGTGGAGTTGGACCTTGTAAGCTCTCTAAACTTAGATACTCCTTCCATTTTGGAATGCTCTATGAATCTATTTCTGTCATAACCAATGTGGTAAATTACAGATGAACTTGAATCAGCAGCTAAACAAGGAAGAGAAGTACAAGTTCCTGGCAGTGAAACATCTTGTGGAACCTACTTGAGGAGATGGAGAGTAGTAACACCGGAAGAAAAAGAGAGAGTCCTTACTGAATCCAAAATGTTTGAATCTGAATATCCATTCTGCAGGGTGATCTTGCGACGTTCGTATGTATATAAGGGAATAGGCTTGGTGAGCCCTTAAAGTTATATGTGCTTTACCTGATTTTCTTGTTTTTGCTTAAATAGATTCTAAATTTAAACTCGTTGTGCCTTTGCAGCACATGCCGTCCTCCTTTGCTGAGAAGTATCTTAGTGGGGTGGTTTCGGGATTCATCACGCTTCAGGTTTCTAATGGGGAAAAGTGGCCTGTCAGGTGCATGTGGAGAGATGGTTCAGCTAAGTTAAGCAAGGGGTGGCCTGAATTTGTATGCGACAATAGGTTGGAGGAGGGAGATGTTTGTGTCTTTGAGCTGATCAAGATAGGGGAGGTTGTGCTCAAAGTAACCATTTTTCGTGCTGTTGAAGATGCAGGACCAGTGAACCAACTTCCAAAGGAACATCTTGGACGAACCAGCCAATTAGGTGTCGATTATAATCTGAATGGCTGAAATTTGTAGGTCAACTTTCTTTTTGTGGTAGCCTGTCAACTTGTTTTAATGGAAATATAAGATTTTAACAGTTCAGCTTTGGAATTTTTTGTTGATTTGGGAGTCTTGTGTACAGATTTATTTCTCTTCAATTTGGGCCAGAAGATGCTTGATTAAGAATTTTTTCTTGCACCTTGAAGAAGGAATGATGGCTTTCAAACTTCCTCCAATAGAATAAGAAAGGAATCACCCCTTCAAATTTGCTCAAAACTTCCTGAAATGATCTTGTAGTGTAAATATATTTGAAACTTCATTGACTTCTGTGTTACAATTAGAAAAGATTATTAATTCCATAATCTTCACAATAACCTAATGACTGGAAGATGCCTCATTGATATCCCATTTCATATTGGTGGGAAATAAAAATTAAATTTGGTATATAATAAAACATGTGGGTATTATTAATAACTTGAGTTTAAGCATTTTGGGTTGCGTTAGGCTATTTATTCAAGTTATTGGATTAGTGGTCTACTTAGGTCGTTACAAATAGTATCAGAACCAATCTTAATTTCCATGTAAGGCTCTGTGGTGATATGGATTGAGGAGTAAAGGTTCTGAAGATGGATAAAAGTTTTGGGATTGTATACTTTGTGCATGCTTGGGAAAAATCTGGACCACACAACAAGAGCGTTGCGTATTTGAGTAGAGGATATTGTGATATTCTATCTTATATTGGTGAAAAATAAAAATTTAAGCATTTGGGCTATTACTAATAATTTGAGTTTAAGTATTTTGAATTGCGTTGTTAAACTCTTTATTTAAGTTATTGAATTAATGATCGACTTGGGTTATTATAACCTGAGCTATAGATTTTACATTATTTTGTAGTTTCCAAGAGTTTTGTATGCTGCTTGGGTTAGCCAAGAATTTTTCATAGTTAAGAGGGGATGTGTAAAAAAATTTTCGTTTTTAGAGGTTTTGATTTTTTTAGAAGCAATAGAAAAGAGAAAAAAGTTTAGAATGTTTTCTTTTTCTTTTCTATTCTTTTGCTAAAATGTATGTTTTTACATTTTTATTTTGAGCAATAATTTTTTAACTTTTTGAGAATAGGGTTGTCTTTTTTATTATCGAGAATATTATAATTATTTTATTTATAAAAATATTAAATTATTTGAAATGTGAATAATCTATTTTTAAAAAAAGTAAAAAGATAATAAGTTTTTTTAATGTAAAATACTTTTAAGCAAAAAAAGTCAATTTTTAAAGAGCACAAACAGGACCTGATTAGAAAAATCAAGATTATGTTCAAAATGTCAAGCATCATGTGTTTATTTTAGCTACTAAGATATGTTTCGTCATGAAAAATCAAGGAAGTATTAGTTTTTTTTTGTAAAAAAACAAAAATTCAAATAAAACAAAAAAAGCTCATTAAAGATTTTAAAGTCACTTTCTTTTTTTTGTATTTAAGGATTTTTTTCAACTTTATTCTAAAACAACATACATTTTAAATTAGTCTTGTTGCAAAAACTAATAAAGTTAAAAAAAATTAAACTAAAATAATAATAAAAATTCTACAAAATCTTTTTTAAAAACTATCAAATACAAAACCACAATTGAGAATAGCGGGGCTAAAAATACAAAAACTTTGTTAAGTAAAAGTGTAAGATGCAAAATATAATTAATCCAGTACATATATTAAGAGTTTTCTTTAATTTCTTAGGGTGATCTTCACGCCATGAGCAAGAACGCACTATGAAGTACAAATATTTCAAAAAATACTAATTAAATATTAATGCGTGCTCGATATGAAGGGATATATATATTAGATACGTTTGAAAAGAATTTAAAAATTATTTTTTATTTCTTTATCTTGAATATGTCTGGAATACAGGAGATACATTTTGGATACAAATGAGATATTTTTTTGAATGCATTTTAAAAATTATTTCTTATTTTTTTAAAAAGTTATTTTTTTATCGAGTTGATAATTTGATTTTATTGTTATGAATATACTACTATGTAGATATTTTTTCTATACTTAATGGGAATTCTTTTATATTTACTATTTATTTAGTTAATTTGACTTTGATAGTTACATATTGAATTATATAAAATAAGAATAAATGGCATATTTGATTGATCGAATTAGATATGTAATTACATTATATATCTCATGAAATTATATTTTTCTTGTTTAAATTTAACAAGTGGTGGAATGATTATGCATCTATTGGATAACTCATCCTACAAAATGTGGGATATACAATATTTAAGAGAATATTGTGGTGGAATTATATTTTTTTACTACTTGAATTTAACAAGTGGTGGAATGATTATACATCTATTGGATAACTCATCCTACAAAATGTGGGATATACAATATTTAAGAGAATATGATATTAATAATCCATTTACTACTAGCCCTATGAGATTACTTATAAAGTGAAATTATACATCTCATCATTATTAATCCGATTAATCAAACATGGCCAAAATAAATAAACTTTTTGTTTTTGATTTAGTTTTATAAAAGGGGTGTTTGGTCAAGTTTCTGCTACTAGTTTTAGTTTTTTACTACTGATTTTAATTATAAGTTATAATTTATTTTAAACATCCATAACTCTTGCTATAACTTTTAACTATTTTTTTTATATTTCAGTTACAAGTTATAATTTTTACCAAACACTAACAACTTCTACTACAAACTACAATCTATAAGCTACTAGCAGTAGCATTCCTAAATACAAAGACCTCGCCATGAAGAGACTGAGTAGAGCATGGCAGAGGAAGAGAGAAGAACTGTTGGAAAAAAGTGAGTTTTGAATTGATTAGAACATAATTTTTAGTTAACTTTGAAGCTAATGGTTTTTAAATTGATTAGAACATAATTTTTAGCTTCAAAGTATGTTAGCTAACTTTGAAGCTAATGGATTTTAAATTGATTAGAACATAATTTTTAACTAACTTTGAAACAAATTATCTTTGTGTTGGATTAATCTTTTTAGATGATTTTAAATTCTAATTTGTTTATCTGTATGAGTAGTGTAATCATGGACTTTGTGGCATTCAAAATTAGTAATGAATAAATAAAAATTTAACTCTAAAAATGTGCCATTAAAGTTGGCTAAAGGTTGGTAACTTGACTTAATCCCACGTTGCTTGGGAGATGAAAAGGTGATGACCATATAAGACTTAAGTTGAAATTTGAGTTTGGGGCCCAAGGGGTACCAAGTTTTGTGGAAGGGGGAGGACCTACCCAAGGGTGAGCTCGACTTAAACCCTATATGTGCGCGCTGCCGTGCTTGGGTTCGGGTATGTGGTCTATGAGTTGTGGGTTAACCCTTATCTTTTTACAAAATTTTTATTTAATTTAAAATTTTAAAATTAAAATTTAATTTATTTAAAATTTATAAGTTACTATTACCGTTATTACCGAACCATTGAAGGATTCGGGGCCCTTAGAATCAATTATGGTTCGCGCTTGTTGGGGCCAGGCCGAATCGGTGTTGTGTCGGTTCAGTTTAAACCGAACTGTCACCAGCAACGCCTATTTAAAGGATACTGCAAAACTCATTTCGATATCCCATTTTTCCAACATCCAAAACTCTGCTCATCTGTTGTTGCATTTTTCTTCTGCCATTATTGTCGTCATCAAAAGAGAGTCCAACACAGCAAAGTTCGTTGTGTGTAGATTGTTGTGCTTCTTCCGCATATGGGGATTATTTTATTTCGGAGGCAGACGTCTGATCCACCACAAGCACCCAGACGGGGACGCAATTTGTTTTAAAGAGTCATCGTTTAACGTTAGACTCGATCTCAACCCGTTCTGTAAGACTGTTCTAAGTTCATTGCTATTTGCTATTGTTGTTCTGCTTTTATATCTGCAATAAATCCAGTATACTGTTTTCCTTTTTGTTTCGGATTTTTCTGTTCTGTTCCCATTTTTTGTTTAATTCGGTACTTATTTTCCATTTTGTTCTTGCATACAAAAAACTATTTACAAAACAGTGTTCTGTTTTATTTATTTTTTTTCATATGTTTTCGAAAAAATAGTGTTTCTTTCTATTTAAAATAAAAATTGTGTTATGTTTTAATTATAGTTTTTTTTGTTCCTAATCTGTTTATGAGTTTATTTAAAACCTAAATCTGCTGTATTATTCTTTAACTGAAAACATATTATATTAATTCAATTATGAAATTAGTTTCAGATTATTGTAATTTTATTACTGCTTTTTAGTGCTGTCCAGGTTTTGTTAAATCAACATATTGTTATAATTCCAAAATACCGAAAGCAACAATCATAAGACAAATTAAATTTATATTTTAATTCTGAAATTCATATTGTCGTTATTTAATTAAAGTATTGTTGTTGTATTTTAATTTATTGGTTGTTGATTTATTAATCTTGTAATACAATATTTATTTGATTATTTTGGGGTTTTATATACTTGATATTGGATTATATTTTGGTGTTGATTCGGTTTTTGCAGTTATGACAATCAAAATCGATAACATAATGAACCCTACCCCTACTGCTTCTGCCCATGTGGTGGCTTTTGTTCCGGCCCCGATTCCGACTACGGTTCTTATGAATCATGGGAAGAAATTGAAAAAATTTAACATAACTAACTTCAAAATGTGGCAACAAAAGATGTTCTTCTACCTCACGACGCTGAATTTGGCACGGTTCCTCCAAGAAGATGCTCTTTCGTTGTCTGAGAACGGGGGCGATAGGTAAGTTATGGCTGCAATTGACACATGAAAACATGCTGACTTTTTATGCCGCAACTATATCCTGAATGGCTTGGACAACACGCTGTATAACGTGCACAGTCTGGTGAAGACGGCGAAAGAATTGTCGGAATTTCTTGACAAGAAGTACAAGACAGAAGATGCCGAGATGAAGAAATTTGTCGACGGCAGATTCCTCGACTTTTTTATGGTCGATTCAAAGACCGTCATCAACCAAGTCTAAGAGCTTCAACTGATTTTGCATGAGATTCATACCGAGGGCATGACACTGGGTGAGTCCTTCCAAATGGCTGCAATTATTGAAAAGCTACCACCGTCCTGGTGAAATTTCAAGAACTATCTGAAGCACAAGCGCAAGGATATAAAGCTTGAAGACCTAATTTTCAGGCTCAAGATAGAGGAGGATAACCGCACTGCCGAGAAAAAAGGTTCACAGGGGTTCTAGTTCAAGGCGAAGGCAATGTGGTAGAACAAGCCCAAAAAAGGAATAAGCAGAAGAATCACAACCAAAAGGTCAAGGGTGGTGATTTTAAGAAGTTCAAAGGAAGGTGCTTCGTGTGTGACAAACCAAGCCATCGAGCGAAGGACTGCCGAAGTCGTAAAGACCAAGAAAATGCCTCGAAGAGGTAGAAGCATGCTCAGGCCAACGTTGCTAAAATAGAGAATCTCTCATCTGATGTGTCTGAGATGAATCTGACAGCTGTAGTATCCAAGGTCAACTTTGTTGGATAGGGAGTGGTGGGTGAATACCGGTGCAACCCGACATGTGTGTGCAAACCAAAAAATGTTATCACTTATCAAGCTGTGACTAGTGGGAAACAACTCTTCATGAAAAACTCTTCTACTGTAAAAGTAGAAGGAGAAGGCACGGTTGTACTAAAGATGACATCAGGAAAATAGCTGACGCTTAACAAAGTCTTGCATGTTGCAGATATCAGGAAGAATCTTGTATCAGGATCGCTGTTGAGAAAAAAATGGTTTTAAGCTGGTCTTTATGTCTAACAAGTTTGTTCTAAGTAAGGAGGGTATGTTTGTGGGGAAGGGGTACTTGTCAGATGGCTTGTTCAAGCTAAATGTACTAACTGTAATTCCAACTATTAATAAGAATTCTATATCTTCTGTTTATATGCTTGAGTTTTCTTATGTGTGGCATGATAAATAAGAACATGTTAATTTTAAATCTTTACGTAGATTAGTTAACATGAATTATTTGCCTAAATTTAAAATTGACTTAAATTATAAATGTGAAACTTGTGTAGAAGCTAAATTAATTAAATCGCATTTTCAATCAGTGAAAAGAAGTACCGAGCCTCTTGATTTAATCCATAGTGATATATGTGATTTGAAATTTGTTCAAACACGAGGAGACAAAAAGTACTTTATCACTTTTATAGATAATTGTACTAGGTACTGTTATGTGTATTTGCTAAGAAGCACAAACGAAACCTTAGAGTTTTAGGTTGTATAAAACAGAGGTTGAGAACCAACTTGACAGAAATATTAAAACCTTAAGGAGTGATAGAGGAGGCGAATATGAATCACATTTCGGTGAGTTCTGTTCACAATATGGAATTATCCATCAAACAATAGCTGCTTATACTCTATAGCAAAACGGAGTTACTGAATGAAAAAATAGGACTTTAAAGGAAATGATGAATGCTTTACTCATTGGTTCTCGGTTAGCTCAGAACTTGTGGGGCAAAGCAATACTCTCTGCCAAATACATTCTAAACAAAATACCCATAAAAAACGAACAAAACTCCGTGTGAAATATGGAATGGTCAAAAAATTTTCTATAAATTCTTAAGAGTGTAAGGGTGTTTAGCTAAGGTAACGGTTTCAGATCCTAAAAAGGTCAAGATATGATGAAAAATTATTGATTGTATATTTATAAGATATTCAAATAATAGTAGTGTATATCAATTTCGAGTACACAGAAGCGATAATTATGAGATCAAGTAAAAACGGTTATTGAATCTAGAAATGCATCGTTCTTTGAACATGTATTTTCGTGCAAGTCTACACAAGAGATAAGTTCTCTTAAAAGAACTTATAATGCTGTAGTTGGCTGTAATCAAGTAGAAGATGAGGATCAAGGATTGAGAGAAGATGATAAACCTAGACGTAGTAAACGAGCTAGAACATCCAAATTATTTGGTTCGAATTTCTAACATATTTGTTAGAAAATGACCTCAAACTTTTAAGGCTTCAATGACCTCCCCAGATGCACCTCTATGGAAAGAGGCAATCAACAGTGAAATTGAATATATCTTGCAAAATTATACTTGGGAACTGGTAGATCTTCTACCTGTTTGTACATCTCTTAATTATAAATGGATATTCAAGGGAAAAATGAGAGCAAATGATCAATTAAGAAATATAAGGCGAGACTTGTAGTTAAAGGATACGGTAGGATGAAGGGATAGACTACTTTGATACCTATTCGTCTGTGACTATAATACCTTTCATTATGGTGTTAATTTTTATTGCATCATTATTTGAACTAGAAATACATCAAATGGACATTAAGACAGCCTTTTTAAATAGAGATTTAAATGAAAAAATCTATACGGAACAACTTGAAAGCCTTATAGCTTCAGGACAAGAGAAAAATGTCTGTAAGCTTGTTAAATCCCTTTACAGGTTAAAATAAACACTTAAATAATGGCATAAAAAATTTGACAGTGTAATGCTGTCAAATGGTTTTAGAATAAATGAGTGTGGCAAATGTGTCTATGTGAAAGACACTGACAAATGGTGTGTCATTGTTTGTTTGTATGTTCATAACATATTAATCTTGGGTAGTGATAATTCTATAATTAAAATTACCAAGAGCATGTTGAATAAGATATTTGACATGAAAGATATGGGAATAACATATGCGATATTATGAATGAAAATCACTAAAATATCTAATAGATATACCTTATCTCAGTCCTATTATGTTGGAAGCATTCTTGATAAATTTGATAAGGGTGATACCCGCATTGCTATGACACCTGTAGATATAAATCTTTATCTATCCAAGAACATAGATAAAGAAATATCACAATTAGAATATTCCCATATTATTGGGAGTCTTATGTACTTAATGAATTGTACGAGACCTGACTTGGCATATGCTGTGAGCAAATTGAGCAGGTATATTAGTAATTCTGGGACTTACTATTGGCAACAATCATATGGGTACTAAGATATTTGAGATACAATCAAAACTATTAGTTGTACTATACCAGATATCGAGCTGTACTGGAAGGGTACAGTGATGCAAATTAGATATCTGATACTAATGACTCAAGATTCACAAGTGGATATGTATTCACTTTGGGTGGTGCAGCTGTGTTATAAAAATAGTCTAAACAGACGTATATTGCGAGGTTCACAATAAAGTCTGAGTTTATAGTTTTAGACAAAATTGGAGAGGAAGCTGAGTGGCTATGCCAATTTTTAGATGACATCCCTATGTAGCCTAAACTTGTGCCAGCCATCTGTATACATTGCGACAGTCAATCAGCAATGGCTAAGGCACAAAATAATATATATAACGGTAAGTCTCAACATATACGTCGCAGATACAATACCGTGAAATACTTTCTCTTGAGAGAAATAATTTCCATCAAATATATAAAGTCTAAAGATAATATAACGGATCCGTTAACTAAAGGTTTAAGCAAGAAGCAAGTTAATCGTTTATCGAGAAAAATGGGTTTACAGCATACGATTTAAGAATCGCCTCAAAGCAACCTAACTTAACTGACTGGAGATCCCAAGATCTAGGTTCAAAAGAGCAGCCGAATTGTGTGCGACTTGTTGGGAGAATATCCAACGTCGACATAAAATACAAGCTCGGAGATCTAGAAAATACATCTTTATTAAACTTTCAACAATTTACAATCATCTGAAATTACAGAGAATGAAATAACAGGAATAATGAAATAGAATTTGCAAACCGAGTCCTGCAATCGCAGTTTCCTTAAGAATGATTCGCCGCCTACCGAGGGTGTTGTAGGGATTTCACCGGCGTCACTCTCCCAGGATAAAACGGTTCCAACGATCTCTGGAACACCACCAAGGATCGACTGCGAACGCTCTTCGTCTGTCTTTCTCTCTCTTGCGGCTTGTTTTGTAACCAAGGATTGTATCTCAACTTTCTCACTTATCTGTATTGAAATTTCTGTCTTGCTCTATATCTGTTCTCAAGGGAGACAGCCCTTATATAGCCCCTCCAGAAAGGAGAGGGGTTACAGAGAATTCAATTGCCACTTATGGTAATTGAATTCCAGGCTATTGAATTCAATGCTGTGTCTCTTCCTCTTCTCCTGAGAGAATACCTACAGAGCACCTGGCAGTGCTCTGTCTCTTCCTCTTCTGGCCCTTTCATTATGACGATTTTTCTTGGAAATCAATGGCCACTCATGGCTGTTGGTTTTTAGGCTTCAATTGCAATTGAATGGCCAATTCAATTGTAATTGCTTCAGCTATTGAAATCTGGATTTCAATGACCAATGAAATTCACAGATTCCAACACGACTCTGCGTCATCACTGTGAAGATAAAATCTCCTACCGATTCCTAGATAGTATAGTGATACTTATAGCATTATTAGGTTAAGCTATACTTTTAATAATTCTTATACCTTGAAATTCAAGTGAGGTATAGTAGAATACTCTTAATAAGAATCGCCTATATGAATGAGAAGGGGCCACTTCTGTGAGAATGCTAAGGCTAGATTCTCTAACAGAACTCACGAAACCAAGACTTGTTCAGGGCCACCACAGCACGTTCAAAAGCTGTGCCACCACAGCACATTCCAAAACTGCGCCACCACAGCATGTTCTAGGCCACCGTCGAACCACCGATCAACCACTGTATGTCCACCACTTAACCATCGAACAACCATCATATGTCCACTACCTAACCACCGAACAACCACCGCCTGTCCACCGCTCAGCCAGCGTCGACACCTTTTCACCACACCTATCCACCGTTCAACCACCGTAAGCCACCGTCGAGCTATCGTCCACCATTCGTCGTCCTCCACCGTCGAGCCACCGTCCACCATTCCCTCATTTTCTTTCTGTTTGTGCTTCTTTTACCCTTCATTTTGTTTGTTTTCTCTCAGTGCCTGCGTGTATTTTTTCCTTGGGGTTTTTATGTGATGTCCCTCAGGTCACCTTATTACTTAGAGAAATTGATATCGCAGGTGCATCTTCAAGGTTGCTTGTCCATTCAAGAATCTTTTAAAGCAAGCAAGACAATAAACTTCCCATCTTTTTTATCATCGTAAAACCCCCGTCGACGCCCTTTCTATTTGTTTTCTCTATGAGAATTTTTTATTTGTTGAGAATTTGCTATTTGCTGAGATTATGAGAGCTTAATTTAGAATTTGTTGAGAATTTTTTAAGAATTTGCTATTTATTGAGAATTTGCTATTTGATGAGAGCTTGATTTATGTTTGTATATTTTTAGATTTTGATATGAAAGATAGTGAATTTGAGGGGTGTGAACCTTGTGTTAGTGTGAAATTTGAATTAGAAGAAGCTGCATTTTTGTTTTACAATCAATATGGAAAGGTGATGGGTTTTAGCATTAGAAGATATTACTATTCGAAAAGTAAGAAATATGGTATTATGATAAATAGGAAGTTTGTTTGTTCTAAGAAGGGAGAAAATGATAAGTGATCTAAACTTGTAAAACAATCTTGACTAGAGACGAGAACTAAGTGCAATGCGTTCATGTACGTCTCATTTGAAATGGCATTGTCAAAATGGGTTGTGACCAAGTTTGATAATACCCACAATCACCTTTTACATCTTCCTAATTGTGTTCATATAATGCCTTCTTAGAGGAAATTGTCTATGGCTCAAGGTATAAATGTTGAAATAGCCGATGCTACCGGTTTATCACTTAAGGCATCACATGATCTCATTAGTGCACAAGTAGGAGGGTGGAAATTTGTAAGCTTCACGCGAGAGGAGCAAAAAGGCTACTTGCGTGCTAAAAAAACAAAAGATTTACAATACAGTGAAGCTGGTTCTTTGTTGAGATATTTTCAAAAGCAAGTTGCTGATAATCCATATTTTTATTATGAAACTCAGTTAGATGTTGATGAAATGATAACTAATATTTTTTGAACTGACAATCAAGTGATTCAAGATTATAGGTATTTTGGGGATGTGGTGTCATTTGATGTAACTTTTTGAACAAATAAAGAGTATCGACCATTAGCAATTTTTGCTGGATTTAACCATTTTCGCATGGTAGTGATTTTTGGAGCTGCGTTGTTATATGATGAAACTGCAGAATCATACGAGTGGTTATTTGAAACCTTTCTGCTTGCAATGTCAAGAAAAAGACCTCTCACTATTTTCACAGATCAAGATCAAGCAATGGCTAAAACAATTTATGTGGTAATGTCCGATGTAACTCATGGATTATGCACTTTTCACCTTATGTAAATTGTTTTGAAGCATTTAGCCTACTTGTTCAAAGGTACAACATTTAGTGATGATTTGAGAACTTGCATTTTTGGATACGAAGAAGAACATGAGTTTATTGAAGCTTGGGGTTCCATGATTTATAAATTCAACTTGGAAAATAACTCATAGATGAAGAAAACTTGAGAACTCAAAAAGAAGTGGGCACATGTGTACATGAAGTGGTCATTCAATGCGGGAATGAGAAGTACACAACTTAGTGAGAGTTTCAATACAAAAGTAAGATAACACTTGAAATCTGACCATGGCATTGTTCAATTTTTTACTCATTTTGATCGAGTTGTGCAGAACAAGCGATACAATGAAAAACAAGCTATATATGATTCTAGGCAAAAGTTGGCAAGGATAAAATTCAAGAGTGCTCCAATGTTAATTCATACTGAAAAAGTGCACACACCAGCTATTTATCGCTTATTCCATGAAGAGTTTGACACTTCCCTTGGTTGTAAAGTAATGAAATGGTTTGTGGTCGGAGATGAAATAAGATATACAATTGAGATATACGGAGATAATAGAGTATACCGTGGTGGTAAGTGAAAAACTTGACGAGATGGAAGTTCGATGTAGTTGTCGAAAATTTGAAACTTTTGAAATTTTATGTGGGCATGCAATTAAAGTGTTTCGTCAGTTGAATATTTTGAAAATTCTAGAGAAATACATATTAAGTCGATGGAGGATAGATGCAAAGGGTTGTTCAGCAAATGATTGTTTCACAGTGGATGAAATTGATCCAAAATTAGTCATATTAGCACGTTACAAGCATCTTTGTCCTAAAATGGTAAAGCTAGTATCTCAAGCATTTGAATTTGATGACGTCTTTAAGTTGGTGAATAACACTATGACTGATTTGTGCACAAAAGTGAATAATATGATTGATAACACTATGACTGGTGCTTCCAGTAGCGGAGGGCATACTGACATGGGATTAAATGCGGTTGATCCTAATTTTGAACAAATTAAGAGCTTAAAAAAAAAGACGGTGCACACAAATATGGTGGTAGATTAAAGTCTTGACGCGAGAAGATTGAAAAGAAAACAAAAGTTGTTTCACGATGCCTTAGCCATGTATTAATTTTACTTAACTACTTTATTTAGATTTTTAACTTAATGCATTTAGTGAAAATGATGTTTTATAATTTAAGTGGTTCAAACTTCATATCAAGTGATAAATTATGAATATAATCTACAAATTTCTCAGGTGATTCGTGTACTTGTATTTAAATTTATAAATGTTCATTAACAATTATTATTCTAATGTAATTTTTAGAATATTATTTTTAGGAGAGAGTATTTGATCAACTACAACATGTGAATTTGTGGTGGCATACTTTCAAGGAGGCTGAGTTATTAGTTTACGATAATAATTTTTATAATTTTCTTAATACC
>JAOTRH010000020.1:1305919-1335962 GCA_034768845.1 Heliamphora exappendiculata | reverse complement strand
AATTGTAAATTATGTATTCATTTTGAAGAAGCAATTTGATCGAGAAAGAGAGAACGTGAAGATGTCGGCGAAGGTTGATGTATGGATGGGCGAACTGGTAAAGCTTAGAGAGAAGATTGGAGCTCGGAAGCCATTCTTTCTCAAGAGAAGAAAAGACAGTGATCAAGACGAAGAAGAAAATAAAGAAGCGTCACTAACCCAGCAACAACCTCCATCTTCTTCTTCGGTCTTCCCAAAATTAGCAGCAGAGACAAAGAAAGACAATTCGATGTCAGAAGCCACAATCTGTCTGCTCATGGACCGTTTTGCGCCGTGTTGAATCCTAGAAAACACATGTTTGAATGAAGAGAATCGTATAATATGTAGCTATATTTGTATTCATGGATGTTTCAAGCTTTCAATTGTATGAGTTTTCGTTAATTAAGATTTCTTCCAATCTAATGATTCTAGGTGTTTGATGCATATTTTTTCAAACTTTCAATCGTATGGATTTTCGTAAGGTTTCTTCCAATCTGTGATTCTTGGTGTTTGATGCAATGCGTGTGAGGGGGATCTCCAAAATCTTGTTTGAGACTAACGTTTAATTTGTTTGGGCATAAAATATCTTGATTGAAAAAATACTTTTTTGAAAGAAAATATTTTTTTGTGAAAAACGTTATCACGAGACTAGTGCTCGGTTACTATCGTGAAAATAATGGTGCACTCCGTTTGAGATAGTTACTTATTTTGTTATTTTTATTTTTAATAATTTTTTTTTATTATTTAGTTAAATTATTTATTTTTTTGTGTCTTGTATTAGTTGAAAAAATAAAATCTTTAATTAATATATAAAAAAAGTTTAAAAATGATAAAAATAATTTAAAATAAGCCAATAAATCAAATTTTATATTATTTAATTATTTTAGTAATTTTTTTTATTTATTTAGTTAAATTTTTTTTATTTTTTCGATTTATTTCATCAAAATAGTTCGAAAAAATTAAAAAAAGAATACACAAAAAATTAAAAAATTAAAAAAAAAAAACAAAAATAAGCAAAATTAATTTTGTTTAGCAATATTTGTGAACAATGACTTAATTTGTTGCTATCTTTTGAGGCAAATTAAAACTGGATTCCACACTTTATTTTTTTTTATGGTTGTTTAGTGTTGAATTAATGTGAAGATTAATTACATATATTTATTTTTGACAAACACATTTTAAAGAGTGAAAGATATTTAGCAGATATATAGTTACTTGAAATTAAAAAAATAGAACCTCCAAAGTTTTGTCCCACGTTACTTAAAAGAAGGAAACTTAAGCTGCATATAAGATCCAATCTTGGACTAAGGGAAGAGTTTTTTGAGGGTACCCAGTGGCAGTTCTTGTGGATGGAGAGCTTGAACCAAACCTAAAATCAAATACGTTGTTAGTCGTGCCAACCTGACATCGAGTTTGAATATGGATTCTTGGGTTGACCCGTATCTCTTATTTAAGTAATAAATTAATCATTTTAATCAATTTTCATTTTCACCTTAATTTAACCATCGGTTCTCGATGTATAGGTTCGATACAACTTTCACAACGGTTCAAATTGACTTAGTGTAATCTGTAACACACAAATTTTGAGACTGTAATAAAGAATACGAAAAAAAAATACACAAAATAATATTTTATTAATTTTAAATAAAATGTACAATCTTCTGTGATTTAACACCGAATACAATAGTGAACCTTTGATTCGATCTCCAAACCAGTTACAATCCGCGAGCTAAAATAGCTTATCGTAGAATTGAACTGTTTGTCGAACTATCTTCAAATCTTTAAATAGAGAAAATGGCGAAAAGAGTCTGTCGAGGGTTTTAAAAAGCTTGATCTCGAACAAACTTAAATTTATCTCCTCGAAACGAAGAGACAAAAAACACGATCTCCGTGAAATTTGGTCCGTAGAGCATGCTTAATTTGAGAACTCGTAAACGAATCGGTGCGTAATTGTAGAGCTTGATGATCTTCCACGAGACAAGACTTCGGAGAGAGAAAGAGAGTTTTGAAGAATTCTTGAGAATTCTCTTGGCCAAAGATTCTCTTCAAATGAATGAGAACTTCAATTTATAAGCTCAAAAGAGGGATCTTAAACTTGAAAATCTCTTAATTTTGAATTCTCTGTTTTTTTTCATTTGATTTAATTTTCTGAATGGGAAGAAATAAATGTTTTTTTTATGGAGATAAAATTAAATTTGAACTTAGATTTTTTTTTCATAATTTGAATTTAATTTGATGCTTCTCATTATGGGTCCGTGTTATTAGGCCAAATTAATGGATCAGCATTCGCCTTCTCCTTCTTTTTTGTGTGTGAGTAAATAAAACTCACATTTTAAAACGAATCAAACATAATTATTTATTGTAGGCTCATTTTCTTTGAGAATTTTGATCATTTCAACTTTTGATCAACCATAAAATTTAGGATAAATTACACTGATCTCTCTTGATATTTTGGTCAAACACAATCAACCCCATCTTTTTGGACAAATTACACTGACCTCCATTACACACTTAAATTTTGTTACAAACTAACCCAAACCGTTAGGATTTCATCAGTCACTGTCTATGTCATTAATTTTATTATCATTTTGCCCTTCAATGTGGCAACCATTTCTTCTTTTTCTTTTTTTTTTTTCTTTTTATAAAGTTCATAAAATAATAATTCTTCGATTTGAATTCGCCAGAATAATTTACCTGCGATCGAATCCATTCACTAGCTGCATTAAGTTGTCAAAATGATAGTGAACGTTGTCGATCATTATATTTTTATTTTTTCCCTCAACACAGAAATTTATTTCTTCTTCTTTTTTTCTTTTTTTTTAAAGTTTATACAACGATAATATTTTGGTTTGAATTTTTCAAAGTAATTTTTTGGCGATTGAAAGCGTTCACTAATAGTATTAGGTTGTCAAAAGGGTAGTGAACGTTGTTGATCGAGAAATAATTTATATTTTACAATTAATTGTGAGTGCAATAGTTCAAAAAAAAGAGGAAAGAAATAGGAAGAACGGAGGCCCAAACTGTAAATTCGAAATCGGAAGCTTGCTTCTTCCTCTGAAGCCCGCGCTCTCATTGGAGGAGAAGAATGAGCGACGCCACGCCATCCTGCCTCGACCAACCACCCACCGCCGTCCACTGTGCCACCGCCACTGCCATAGCCTCACCAGGCCACCGCCACCGTTCCAAACGCACCGACGGTGAGGGGTTGGTGGGACGAAAAGAGAGAACGGAGAGAGGGGAGAGAGAGAGAGAGAGAGAGACCGACAATTCGGCGATGGAACGGCGGCGAGGGGTCACCGGTGGTGGTGGTCGGTGTGGATAGCATGAACGGCGGACAACGGCTTCAGCGATGGCAGGCTGTGGCAGCATTTGCGGGGCGTGCGCCCTGCACTGCTTCTTCTTCTTTCTCACTTTTTTTTAACCCTAACACAAAATTAATGCTGGGGTAAATTTGTCTTTTGATTAATTTCGTTAATGGCGTTAATTGCTAAGGGGTGTCAGTATAATTTGTCCAAAAAGATGGGATTAACTGTATTTGACCAAAATCTCAAGGGAGATCAGTGTAATTTACCCTAAAATTTATCGATCAAAATTAATCAAACGATGATTAATTTAAGTCAAAATTTTATTACCAACACATCTGAACCAATAGACGAGTGCCTCTACACCTATTCGTCATTTTTGAATAGTCACATATTCAATTATCTAAAGCAAGTTCCCTCGTTCTTTTCTTTCATTCAGTTCTAGCATTTCTTCTTGTTCTTTTCTTTGATGTTTTGTTCCAAAGAGAGTTCGAAGACTTTGTTGGTTTGCTGCGTATGCAGAGTGCAATGCTTCATTTGCACACAATGATCATTTTATTCTAGGAGGTAGGCATTCATCAGTCGCAAGCACCAAGGCGAAGGTAAATTCTATCTTGTCAATTTTATTCGATACCCCATACTGAGGATTTTCTCCATTATATAACAATGTTAAAGAAAATCAAGAGCTAATTACATGACTGATTTTTTGCGATTACTTCAATCCTATTTAACTAAAAAGGAAGCTAAAATATACAGCTAATAATACAAGAATCATGCAGCTAATAATACAAGAATCATCTCATAATTAGATAGGCTAATTATGGGTTGATATCATCTGACTGACATCCCCCCTTAAATTGATGCGGGGCGATCAAGAAGCATCAATTTGTCTACGAGAAACTGATGACGCTAGTGAGTCATGGCTTTCGTAAAGATGTCAGCAATCTGGAGGTCAGTAGAAATGTGAGGAAGAGAAATGACACGAGTGTCCAGTGCCTCCCGAATAGAGTGACAATCCACCTCAATATGCTTCGTGCGCTCATGATAAACGGGATTAGCAGCAATCTGAATAGCACTAGTGTTGTCAGTATGAAGAGGAGTGGGATCAGGCCGAGAGAAACCTAGTTCAACAAGAAGCCCACGAAGCCAGCTAATCTCAGAACAAGCAGCATACATCGTACGGTATTCAGATTCAGTAGAAGATTTCAAAACCCAAGCCTGCTTTTTACTCTTCCAAGAAATCAAAGAATCTCCAAAAAAGAGGCACCATCCTATGACAGACCGGCGAGTATCAGGACAACCAGCCCAATCAGCATCACTATAAGCAACGAGGTGAAGAGGAAAGCTAGCAAGGAAGAACAATCCACGGCTAGGTAACCCCCGAAGATATCGAATGATACGACGAACGGCAGCCAAATGTAAATGGCGTGGAGTCTGCATAAACTGGCTAACCTGCTGGACAGCAAAAGAAATATCAGGCCGAGTAATAGTCAAACAGTTCAAGCTACCCACCAGTTGGCGATACACAGTAGGATAAAAAAGGAGATCACCCTCCTCACGATGATACTTTGTGTTAACTTCCAGAGGAGTATCCACAGAAGAAGTATCCTGAAGACCAGCCAAATTAATTAAATCATGTGTATACTTATGCTGATTGAGGAAGATACCCGAAGGACCAGTGTGAACTTCCAATCCCAAGAAGTACGTTAGAGGACCAAGATCCTTCATATGAAAAGAGGCGTGAAGATGCTGCTGGAGACGATCAATCAAAGCAGAATCAGTCCCGGTGATAACAATATCATCAACACAAACCCGGAGAAGAACAATACCAGCAGAGGTCTTGCAAAGAAACAAAGAAGAGTCATATTGGCTTTGCTAAAAGAAAAACTGAAGCAAGGTAGTTCGAAACTTGTCAAACCATGCTCAAGGAGCCTACTTCAGCCCATAGAGAGATCGTTTCAACTTACATACATCTGAAGAAGAGGATGAGAAAAAACCAGGCGGGAGAGCCATGTAAATGTCTTTTTTGAGATCGCCATGAAGAAATGCGCTTTTGACATCCATTTGATAAAGTGGCCAGCCTTGGAAAGCAGCAATAGAAATAACATACGCAACGTAGTCATCTTGGCTACCAGAGCAAAATTCTCCTCATAGTCTACCCTATACTATTGCTTGTTCTCAAGGACAACCAACCCTGCCTTATACCAGTCCAAAGTTCCATCAGTGCAAAGCTTGATAGAGTAAACTCATTTACAACCAATGGCCTTAATATGAGACGGGCAAGGAACCACGTCCCATGTAAGATTGTTCTGGAGAGCCCTAAGTTTTTCATCCATCGCTTTCCGCCAACATTTATGTTTAACAGCCTCAGAAAAGCATGTAGGAATAGGAATAGAAGTTAAAGTAGCATTAAAACCATACCAATCAGGAGGACATCATACACGTGTAGAGCGTCGAGGACCAGGAGCAGGACCCATATCAAGCTCAAGAGACGCAGATGCCGGTGGATCAGATGCAGGGGAAGGGTCAAGCTCGAAAGAGGACAAAGTCGATGGACGTCGAGTATACACAATTTCAACTTTGAACCGTTCAGGAAGAGAAGGCAATTCATCATAATAAGGAAGAACACTAATATTAGGCAAGGGCTCAACATGGGTAGAAAAATAATATTGATTTTCAAAGAAAACAATATTACGGGAAGTACGAAATTTATTTGAACCAGGATCATAGCAAACATAACCTTTGTGAGAAATATTATAACCCATAAAGACACATTTAACAGACTGAGCAGAAAGTTTGTGACGTTCATGAGAAGGTAAATGAACAAAACAAACACATCCAAAAGTATGCAAATTAAGATAGCTAAGATGCTGATGATGTAGACGAAAATAAGGAGAATCAAAATTCAGGACTTGAGAAGACAATCTATTAATTAAGTAGACAGCGGTAGATGCCTCAACCCAGAATTAAGAAGGAACAGATGACTCAAGCAATAAGGTGCGAATAACATCCAATAGATGGCGATTTTTACGTTCGGCCACACCATTTTGCTGTGGGGTATAAGGACATGAGCGTTGAGACACAATGCCTTTATAGTGTAAGAAATCATGAAACTCGTGGGACATGTATTCTCCACCAGAATCAGACCGCAAAATCTTAATACCTATAGAAAATTGAGTCTCAATGTATGCAACAAAAGTTTGAAAAATCGACAAGACCTTAGATTTGGACCGAAAAAAATAGACCCAAGTATATCGACTGAAATCATCAATGAATGTCACAAAATATTTGTATCGAGCATGAGAAATTATAAGAGAAATACCCCAAACATCACTATGTAAAATATCAAAGCATTTTGCAGCACGACTTCCATGAGAAAGAAATGAAAGAGTTTTACTTTTACTAAGTTCGCATGCTGAATAATCAAAAGATAAAGCTTTAGAAATATTTTCTTTATTGCCTAACAAACCCGAGCTTAACATATGAGACAGTACAACTGAATTCGGATGACCCAAACATTTGTGCTATAGAACACTTTGAGAATGAACTGTCATACAAGACAAAGAAAAACTAGGAACGGAAAAGTATAAAGGAAAAAGTATGGTAATTTTAGGCTCATTCGCGAGTATCTTCCTCGACACTTGATCTTGCACAAGACAATCATTACGGGAGAAATGAACATCACAGTTATTATCAACTAACTGGCCAACAGAGATAAGACTAGTAGAAATTTCAGCAGATACAAAAACGTCTCTGAAAGAAGAATTAATATCTCTGACTTCATCAATAGCTAAATGACTACCATTAGCTATCTGAATCTGGGATGAACCCTGATAAGGGCGAACATTGCAAAGAGAGTCGGACAATCTAGTCATATGATTGGATGCAGCAGAGTCAACAAGCCAAGATCGAGAGATAGTAGTACCATTATCTTGGAGTCCTAAGGTAGAAAATGCTGACATAATCATCTGCTAAACCATCTCTGGAGTAAGGACAGTTTGATTACCAACTGTAGAAAGACCAGCAGAAGAGGAAGGACCAACCGCAGCCGATAGGCATGTGCTTGATGGTTCTGGGGACGAATAGAACATTCTTTGATAATGTGGCCCGGCTTCTTGCAATAAGCGCAAGATTTCTTTGAACAGTGAGCAGCAATGTGTCTATACTCCTTGCAACTGAAACATTGAACCTTCCGCATATCCCTACCCTTGCCTTTTCCATGAGCGGCACATGCAACGACATTAGATAGCATTTTATCTTGTTGAAAATGACATGTGTGGCAAGACACAGCTCCTCTCGAATTAATTCTTCAAAACAGATATCCAATGAAGGAGAGGGATCACGATTCATCAAATTAGACCGAGTTGCTTCAAATTCAGGACGTAATTTCATCAAAAATTGGTCTCTATTGCTCTGTTCATGAACTTCTTGAACAGCAGAGAGAGATGCCGCTGGCACCTTAGCATAAACCATGTCAGCAAATTCACCCCATAAATTCTGAAACTCAGAAAAATAATCTTGAATGGAGAGATCACCCTGAGTGTAATTGGCAATCTCATATTCCAACTGAAAACGTCGGGCTGTGTTGTCCTGATTATAAACTTTCTCTAAAAATTCTCACATACCTTTAGCAGACTTGTACGGCCTCATATATAAGACAATCTGAGTATCAATAGAACCTAAGATCTATGATATTACTCTAGCATCTTTGACCTTTCGCTGCGCCAATTTAGACATCTCAGTTGAAACTGGGCCACTTCCATCAATATGACCCCATAACTCTTTTTCCATAACAAACAGTTGAAACTGAAATTCCCAAGCAGAATAATTTTTGCCAGTAAAACGAATCTCGAGAAATTCGTTAGTAGACATGATAAATCCCAAGCACGAAAAGGACTAGTATCACAAACTCACGAGCAGGGGCAACCCAAGAAGCAGAACCACAAGAAGCAAAACCAGAGAAGCTCGTGATCCACAAGGAGCAAAACCAGATACGACCCAAGAGAATACCAAGAGAACCTGAGTCGTCGCGAACCTAAGGCAATGTCCCACGAGAAGACCAAAAGGAAGCATGAACCAGACGAGAAGACCAAAAGCACGAACCAGTCACGAACCAAAAACATTGAGTCGGCTCAACCAGAGAGGTTGCCGACGTGAACAAAGAACCAGGAACCAGTGTCGCTGGAGGTCGGCAAGGTCGTCAGAATGTTGAGAAGGGATCGCTGGAAGGCAGAACTGCAGCGGCTAAGGTTTGTGAACCAGAAAATGAGAAAGCAAGAAGAATGAGGTGACTGCGCCTGTGCCGGAAAGAACCAAGAAGGCCCAGAGAGTTGCAACCCAAGAGAACCAAAGTTGACGCGAAGACCAAAAGCACGAACCAAAAAAAAAACACACCAAGATTGCCGATGAGTGAGAACGAAGGTCAAGGCGACGTGAATAGAGCGACAGCTAGAGTTCCAACGAGTGGATATCTTTCAGATGACGGCTGGTGAACAACGCTAGGGTTTTGGTAACAGGTTAGGCTCTGATACCATGTCAATTTTATTCGATACCTCATACTGAGGATTCTTTCCATTATATAACAATGTTAAAGCAAATTAAAAAGCTAATTACATAATTGATTTTCAGCGATTACCTCAATCCTATCTAACTAAAAAGGAAGCTAAAATATACAACTAATAATACAAGAATCATGCAGCTAATAATACAAGAATCATCCCATAATTAGATAGGCTAATTATGAGTTAATATAATCTAATTGACATATCTTATGGACACAATGTATAATGTTGGAATCAAAATTCTGCTATGTATATCTTTCGACTTCAATTCTGTAAATTCTTAATTATAATTTTTCATTTCTATTTTCTTTATCTGTCGAACTACAAAAATTGTTATGTTTAGTACCTTATTTACAAATTTTATTTTAGTTAAAATTTTATTAATTTATAGAAACTTTTTTTCTGCACATTTCATTTCATGTTATTCTATAATACAAATAATTTTTGTTGTTATGATACAATACTTCTTTTAACGGTTATTATTTATGATAGTATTAGAATAAATGGTAGTGAGAGTGGCAATTGTAGTGGTGGTAAGAATGGTGGTGGCTGGAGTGGTGACAATGATTTGAGTAGTGGTCATAGTATTGGTAGTCTGGGGTAATAGTGGTAATGGCGGAGGTGGAGATTGTGGTGGTGGGGAGTGGAACCAGTGGTCACAGTGGGAGTGGGAGTGGGAGTGGGAGTGTTGATGGTGGTTGTAGGGAAGGTGGTGAGAGTGGGGAGTGATGGTGGTGACAAGGAAGGTGGGGAAGGTGGGGAAGGTGGTGAGGGTGGGAAGTGATGGTGGTGACAAGGAAGGTGGGGAAGGTGAGACGATGGCGGTGATTGGGAAATGATGCCTAATAGATATTAGGAGCTTGTTGTTAGTAAGTTTATTGCTAGTCTTACGTCGTTAAACCTTAGTTGGGCAAGTGCTTTGCTTGTAAAAACGTTTAGTGCAAGGAAGCTACTAATGGCGTTGGATATGCAACTTGAGACAGAGTGAAACCAAATATACATATTTTCAAAAGTAGAGTTTATTTTTGCTTAACAAAGCATGGGCACTAAAATAAAAATGGAAGAACAAGTGAATAATTAACACTCAAATTGTCGAAGAATAAGCAAATTTGAACTTGGTAGAGCTCGAATGCTTCCACAGGAACAAATTTCGTTTCGTCATGAAAAATGTCTTGTGACAATTGGTGCAATACCATGTCTCATTAAGTAAAAAAAAAAAAAATCCACCTGTAAATTATAAAAAATAAATTTTGCAATAAAAACTTACATTTCGTTAATGAGAAAAATATCTTTTTTAAAAACTTTCGTCGTACAAATACTAAAAATGCGTTAAATATTTTTCCATCAAAACAAACAAGGTGTAAATTTCAAATCGCTTTTATTTGCATAGAAGTCATGGGTGTTTCCTATAGCTAAAATTATAAAATTATAAATTATAACTGAAAAAAATGTTATTAGGACTTCAAGCAAAAATTACAAATATTTGTTAAAATTTTAAATTTATAGCTTAAAATAATAAAATTTGTGTTTGTTAATTAAGAACTAAAAGTTATAATTTATGCAAAGCATAAACACCCCTAGCATCCAACTTAACTTTTTCCAATCAATCTTGTAATATGGTAGAAAAGTACAATTATAATTCTCAACAATTCTATGGTTATTGTAATGAAATAGAAGCAAAAACAAAATAACATCATCACAACTCCAAAATCACTCAGAAGATCAACGAGAGACATCATCAGAATATGGATCGCATACAAAAACAAAAAAAAAACTTTATCTGGGTTGCAAAAATTATGCAAGTTCAATCTGCATCAGCGGTTGAACCATCCTGACATCTCTTAAAAAAGCTCTACATTTCATCCTTTTAACAAACTGCAAAACATACTTCTTTTTTTCCTCGTGTGTGTGTCTACTTATATGTGCATTGAATCTGGCAAAAGCCATATGAAAAGAAGCAGGCCTAGTTACAAGCCATGTTGTACTGGAAATTTAGAAGGAAGAACTTGCCTCGATGCTACTAGAAGACCACTCCAGAGCAGCAATGAAGGATTTCTCCTCACCCCATTTCAGAATCTCCCCGGCATATCTAAGAGCTTCATCAACACTATCTGGCTCCAATCCAGTAACCAGTGAAACATACAACTTGCGTCCGGTGAGGGAATAGAACAGTGTTTTAAATTTCATGGCAATGTAGTGGAAAGCATGTTGAGCCAACGAAGGGTTATTATTGTTCTTATTGGTTCTGTTTTGATGATGGCTGATCACTGGGTTGAAGTCATGAAACCACTCGCAACGAGTGAGAGGAACCTGTTTGATCTTCTCCTCAAGCAGGTCGAACTTGTTGAGTATCAGAAGGAAGTTCTTCTGATGAAAGGTTGGATGAGTGACCATGGCTTCGAAGAGCTTCTTGCATTCTAACATTTTGTTTGTGGAAACTCCATCATAATCATCTGATAATTGATCGAAGTCGGTCAAGGAAACACAATAAAGGACAAGGTCAATATCTTCAAACATCTCCAGCCACTTGCAGTTTTCTCCAAGACTGCTTGAATGTACCCTAATGAGTTGGTATCTGCAGTAGGAAGCCAGAAACAGTGAGGATACATTAGCACTTACCTGCAACCAGGTCTTGAGATGTTCATGTTAATCCATTGGCCATGGATAAGAATGGGAGAAGAACATATGCATCTAATTCTTAGTAAGGCTCCGTTTGTTTCGATAAAAAATATTTTTTTAAAAATATTTATTTGCATTCTTTGGTGTTTGGCATGACGAAAATTAAAAATCAATGGAAAATATTTTCCAAGTTAATGGAAAATAAGTTAATTTTAGTGGAAAAAGTTTTCTACTTTTTTATGGCGAAAAACATTTTCCATCATTACTCTCGCACTATTATCACTACCGTCAGCACTACTATCTTACCACGAGCAGCACCAATTTAGGGTTCAGAGGGTCGAGGGTTCGAGGTTGTCGAGAGTTCGGGGGTTCGGGTTCTCGGGTTTTCAAGGATACGGAGTCTAGGGGGTCCAAGGGTCCCAGGGTCTAGGGTCCGGGAGTCCTGGGATTCGGGGGTTCTAGGGTCTCGGGAGTCCGGGGATATGGGGGTCCAGGGTCTCGAGATCCCAATGGTCTAGGGTCCGGAGAGTCTGGGGTCTAGGGTTCACTGCCACCGCTACTACCAATTCTAACACTACAACATCCACTAACACCATCATATTCAAAGTTGCAACAAAACACATAAAAAATATTTTCTTGAAAAAAATATATTTTCCTAATAAGAATATTTTCTGTCCAAACAAACGAAATCTAAGCACACTAAAATTGCAAACAGTAATGTGGGTCTCTGGCTAACGTTTTACATTTGGTCTAACTTTTTTATATAAATTTTTTCATTTTTAGTAAACTTTTTTAGCATTAACCCAAACAAATATACTTTTCAGATTCCTTTCGTTATGAAAAATCAAAAAAGTAAAACATCTTAACCAACAAAATAAAATATAAAAAGTTCAAATAAGACGAAAAATGCCACTTAGTAGTTCTTTTACTGATTTTTTCGTCTTTACTGAACTTTTTTTCGACGTGAGCCCAAACAGGCATACTTCTTAGATTTCTCTCATAATAAAGAATCAAAAAAGTAAAAAACTGAACCAAAACATACAAAAAAAACCAGAAAATATGGGAAAAGAAACTCCGGGAAAAAAAATCCTATACCAAACAGGGCTGAAACTCACTTGGATTGTGCACAATTTTTTTATTTATTTTCCAAGTTAACATCCTAAATTTCCAATATCTGGAAATCCCAAATGAATAGTTCAGGGATGGTGATGAGGAAGTCTTACTAAACCCCAGCCCATTGTCGATGCTAGAGAATTGGCTGTTTACCTTTTTATAATGATAAGCGAAGAATCTATAGTTAGTAGCATACAAGAAGCTCAAAAAACAAAAAAGAATAGTAACCTCATCAACGGATCATCCTGATCAGCAGAATCCATGAAGCTATCCTGTGTTGACTTGGGAAGAGAAAACTCCATGCAAGCCAGCCCGTTGGATGAAGTGATACCCTTGGCATACAGGATATCCATATCAGAGGGCTCATAGTCTGCCCTTAATATTTCAACAGCCTTCATAGGAAACAAGAGTCTATCACACCACAATCACATTGCTTCTGATAATTATAGAGAACCAGAATCATTTACAAACATTGAGCAGCCTCTAGTTGGTTGATCACTACTGCTTTTAAAAATAGTTTAAATTGAAAACATTATTGGACCAAAATTTATGTATGCATACTCAGATTATCCACTTCCCTCTACACGAGTTAATAGAAAAGAGAGAAAATGTTATGCATCATCGCTTCCCTTATTAAGGAAATCATGAGATCAACTGTTCAAGTCTTGGTTTACAGATGGGAACCCAACCTGCAGGCAAGGCTAGTGGTTATATCCACAACTACCCCCACCCCTAAAAGGGCACATCCCAATTTTTTTATAATTGGAAGTTTGAACCATTAAATCGATATAAGAAAATCCATTACTGATTTAAGGCCTGTTTGCGCTAGCTTTCAAGCTGGTTTTTTTGTAAAAAAAGTCAGTTTTTAAGCTGCATTGTTTGGTTTTCAAAAAAAGTTAATTAACTTTTTTTTTTCCATCTCTTAATCCAATAAAAAAAAATCAATATATATCCCAAACACCTCAACTTTTTTTCAAATAAAATTATTATAATACCATTACATAAAAAGTCAATCCTACTCACAAAAACAAAAAAAACCGCGCTAATATTCCAAGCATTACAACTTAAAAGCTAAAAGTAAAGGCATTTTAGACATTTCAATAAAAAGAAAAAAAGCAAAAAATTTACTACAAAAAATTATCCCAAACACTCATTTTTTTAAATTCTTTTCCTATTCAAAAAAGCTAAACCTCTTAAAAGTCAAACTTAAAAGCTAATCCAAACAGGCACTTAGACTGGCATGCCTTTGCATATTTTGAGTCAATAGACTCTTCAATGGAGAAACTGTGATTTTGGGTCAGCCAAGATTGGCAGATTGGCTTGGCATGACCCATGTTTGATCAATACTCAATGATACAACTTAGAATGGTCCACTGCTGAACCTAGATTCTTGTATTGAGAAGTGAGGCTAAAAATAAACACTTGTACATATTGTATATCTAAATATAAATCAGAGTTTTACGCCTTGGTCGGATTTACCTGTGAGATGATATTTGGTATATTAGATTTAAATTTAAATTAAAGAGAATGAATTGGTGTTTCTTTTACACCCGAAGGGTATCTTTATTATTTCTTGGGTGATATTTATTAACTATATACGTAGGCAATTGATGTGTCGAGTCACTCAACCTGCCAAGGGAATTTGTTGTGACCAACATCGCTTTTCAACTAACTTTCTTCATCTAGACCTTTAATTTTGGGATTTTTCCATTTTAGGAAATATTTGTTTTGTTTATTTATTGGTCAAGACAAGTCTGTTTTGACCTAGGTTGTTCTTAGCATGTTCCTTTAGTTGTCTAGCGTCTAAATTTGGACTTGCCTCAAAATTTCTATTTTTAGTAATTTTGGGTATTTTCCTATTAATTTATGTTTGATTAGGATGTACCCAAGCCTTTGGTTCCTAACAGATTTATGGTTTTATACTGGTTATAAATACGTTGGTAGTCTTTTTGGGTTGTTTAGTTTTTGTTGATTAAAGATATTTTGTGGAGAGTTTTTCCCAATATTTCTTGTGAATACCACAGAATTATGGAAGAGTTGTGTGGTTTTGTTGGAAGGAGATTATACTCTTACACATTTCCTTGCATCAATTACCCGGTGTTGGTCCCATTGTTCTAGCATGCTATCATCCTAGGAAGGGAGGGGGTGGACCAAATACAGCCCCATTCAAGGGCTATATTTACACAGTCACTGTCCTCCGACTTGCAGGCTGCATCCACATTTGGTTTATTGGAATGAAAACTGGAATGGAACAATGATTTCCATCAGAATATCCATTCCACTGTTTGATTAACCAAAAAAATGGCCAAAAATGAAGGAATATCAATTCTAAAAATAATCACTATTCCTCTATCTAATGGAATCTGAATTTCAATGCAGATACTACAAAATTTTCATTCTATTCCAGTACAAAATTGTTCCATTCAACCAAATACTGCCAACAAGTCTGGAGGCTACAGTATTTATTTTAAAAAGAGAAACTTCAAATTATGGAGGAAAGAAAATAAGAAACATAGGCTGTGAAGCCAAAACCAGTTAATAAGCATTACAGAGCGTGATCTCACCCGATCTAAGAAATAATCAGCGACTCTGGGCAGCTCGTGAAGTTCATTCCTTCGATTGTACGTGGCTTGAAAAGCTCCATCCTCCCACAACTCTTCCACAAGTGGTGCATACTCACAAGAGGCAGCTGGAATAAAAACTTCCAAATTGCCTGATATCATTACTTGGAGAAGCCAATCAGAGAATGCTGTCAATCTGGGGCTGATGGAATATATATTTTTTTCATCAACCCGACCAGGACGCCCTGTTGATAACTAAACTTTCAGAGTCTACTTAGTCATTAAAAGAATTATAACTTCAAGATATTCATGCTGGATGCAAGATTTTGATAGTTTGGGAAGGATAATTTGAAATTCGACAATAATCTAAATTATCAAACACGTACTTCAAATTGAGAAAACCAGTATTGTTAGGTTTCATGAGAATATGTAGATATAATACAGGATGGAAATGCTATATTCTTTCGACATCTGCTAAAAAGAATCGGACCGAGCACTAATCACCAACAACAAAAAATGAAGAGGAGAGAGAGAGAGAGAGAGAGAGAGAGAGAGAAATCTTGTGACAGGGAACTGGTCAATTCTAATAGCAACCTTTGGCCTCTGGGAATCTGTTTCACTCCATGATAGCCAGCAGTAAAGACAATACAAACTTCAATCTTTTCTTACTCCCGAAGAATTCCTAATTCTCTGCTGCCCTATCTTTTGTTTGATGGATATTTGGATTACAAATATTCATCTTCTCCACCATCAATTAGTCATACGACAACCAGACATGTTGCTGAATTACAACATGGGAAAGGGTGATAAAATGATGGGATAAAGGATCGAATATGACAAGATTATGGATAAGATTATGGGATAAGTTTATGCCATGGGATAAAAGATGCAATGAAGGATGGAACATAATATGATTATCTCATATAATTATTTCTATTATATTTGACTAGTATGGTATAAATAATTGAATAAAAAGATATAATTCTTTTCCACTGTTAGATTTAGTAGGAAAACAATTCGGAAAAATGCTATCCTGACAATCCCACCCTCCCCTTAGTATTAGCTATCCTTCGTTCCAATCCCACATAATTGGAATAACTTATCTAAGTGATGTAATCTCGAGACTCTAGTCTGGCAAACAAATGATGGGTTAAAAAACATAGTGGTCCCTCATAGCCTTTATCCCTTATCCGGCCAATAAATGCAGCTATAGAAAACATGCGAGACCCACCAGTTTAATCCCCCAATCCAATCCCGGTAACAAACCTGCACCGACTCTGCCAATGAATAAACTGCTTTACACCATGTAAGGTTGGTTTATGATAATTGAAAGGATTCATGCAACAAATGATCTTTGTAAGGTCTGGTTTACCCTTTCAAAAGGAAAACTAATAAAATGGGAGATGCACATACAAAGTTCTTTACCACATTCATGACTATTAGATGGAGAAACAATTTTGTATATAAGCTGACTACGGTACCTGAAGGACCAGGCTGATCACTTTGTTTTTTCCTTATTTCGCTCAAACATTCTTCCTCAAACCGTTCACGCCCCTCAAAAAGTATTCCAAGATAACCATATAAACTGCTCTGGATCCTGAGTTTAATTTGTTGACACTCATCTTCAGAGAAATGGACATTATAAACCATCTTAGCCTGGATTAAGAACACAAATTTTTAAGTCACCAATTTTATCTACTTGAACCTAAAATTAACACATCAATCAACAGTGGGTAAAGAAAGATTAATTTTTCCAATAAAAGGCCACATAATTAGTCCCAATCTTCGCATGTGTATATGCCAATAAAGGTTGGTAGCATGGGCAGCAATTTCAAGTCCACTAAGCCTGTTTAACGGATCATAATACAGAACAATAATTCATTTTCTCATTGGAATATCAACTAATTTTAGCAACTTAACTACTTTTAGCAACTAACACAATCTCCACCATATATAACTGGAAAAATCCTGATGAAGTCGATAAGACACTTAACAAAAATCATATTTGAAAGAAGAGAAACCATATGAGTCGGCAATCCTTTTTAAAGATCCTAAAACAAGCCGAACCTTATAGCTGTTCAACCTAGCTCTAAAAAAGCACAATTTTCCCATATTTTCATGGGTACAGTTAATGTCATCCAGAACAGCCCCCAAAGTTTGTCATTCATTTTATTATATCCTGATACCGTTCCACTTGTTATGCCATTATAATCCCTAAAACTCCATATATCTTCAACCCTTTCCCACAAAAAATGGTACCAATCAGCCACAAAGAACTCTTGTGGCACTATTCTACTGTTAGCACCCAGACAAGTGGGTGTCCCGGGTGGCATGCGGTAGCACCTTACACTCTTGCCAACCCTTGGCAGCAAAAGAGCATGAGGAGGGCATGCCTTACAAGTCGAGGTGGCTATGCGGAAACTTGATTGTCATCCGACCCTTAGACAAGAACGACGCAATGCTTAGCATGTGAAGGCACAACGCTCTACGCATGGATGCGTGTAATTTGTATGGCTTGTGGATTGATACAAGCAGTTGGTGCAGCGGGCGTATGACGGACATAAGCTGGCATTAACACGGGCTAGACAGCTAAGACCACTTCAACAATCAAGTCCCAGTGACGTGGCACAATGAGGCATGACTAGCACATGACAAGGCAATTGTAACTACTGACCCATGTCTGTGCATAGTCAGTCCCAGTGTGCCAGCACAGCATTGACAGTTATCTCTTGAGGGCTGACTTAGGTAGCATGCCAACACAATGTGGCATGTTCCAAGCACTTCGTGGGCAGTTATTGGTGGTTCTAAGAGTTCATATGCTAAAGACCCTCTGTGCATTACAAGTGTCAAAGGGCGGTTGTAACTGCTGCAGAATGGGGAAGTGGGTCTTTCATTATGTTCTACACACGCCCAGCAATTGGGGATGTCAACTGCAGATAACTGCTTGTAACTACTTGTTGCCTATAAATAGGCATGGTTTGGCTACTCTTTGCATACAGAAAAATGGTATGAGTAAGCCTAAGGCATTCCTTTGTATTTTACTTAGTGTAATATTCAAAAGTTGAGACTTGTTCTTGTAAATTCATGTGCTTTTGTACAGTCCCTTTGAGTATGTGCGTTTTTCATCATTATTGGTTGAGACTAAGTATTGTAACTTAGTGCCATCACTGGAAAATTCGTGACTGAAATTTTGACCCTGTGACACCTACCCTAATGTAAAATGATTTCAGCTCAAAATTACATTACTTCAGTAATCTAAAAGCCGATTTCATTAAGCTAAATACAAGTAAACCATTACACGCAATATTTTAAAAAGTTAACAATGATTGCATCAGTTTTTGTATTGAAGCGAGTCAGAGAGTGCTTCTTCACACTTGCCCAATGTGTGGGTGGGTGCACGTAGGAGGAGGAGTAATAATATTATACTTTTAAAACTCAACTAAAGTGTCCTTACTCCTGATTAATAAGGGTTGGCTACATAAATCCTTTTACTCCAGTAGACCTAATTAAAGGTCATGCCTCCACATACCCTTTTACTACGTTGACTTAATTAAAGGCCATGCCCAGGCAATTGTTTCCTTCCTTACCACAACTAGTGTCCTTTTTTTGCCTTGCTCTATCTCCTTTTTTTTTTTTCCTTCTTAACCCTTTTACATGGATAAATCATAGTTACTGGCTCATTAGTTAGTTGGCACATGCACATACCATCTCAAATTGCTTTTACTCATTATATCTTTCAATGCCATTTTTAACTTACCTTAACTATACTTGTTTCCCATTCCATTATTTACTGTCACTTTGCTCATCAATGTCAATATTTCTATTCGCAACACCCATATCTTTGCAGTTAGCATCATGCTTTAATTACTCAACACACTATAAAACACACCATAGCATGCTTTTTGACTATCCTATAGAATTTCTCCTTTTGCATTGCAAGAAAACTATGATCAAAAGACAATCCCGGTGCTTTTTTTTTGGAACACTTTTGGTATATCTTGCTCCGAATGTCTAGGCCACATCCCCTCAATTTATCTATCCTTTATGGATACCGGATCTAAGATATCAAAAATAAATTTGGTTATTATTTGGGTATCTCCCAAACTATCAAGTTTCACTCTATCTTCATCTCCATATATTCTCTTAGATTTACTTCACAAAAAACCTTTCGATGATAAAATATATTTCTACAACTCCAATGTAGAATTTTCCGCTACTCTCATTTTGTCAACTAAAATTATATTGGCCAAAAGCGATATACACACCATAACTACCAGGAGGGAGGGAGAGAGAGGACAAACGGAGAGAGAGAGAGCAACGATTTAACACTTCCCAAATATATCCACTTGGTTCTTCTCCCTCCACTTGATTACGCGCTGTAATGCCATGTAAGAAGATATTATGCTGAGATTTACGAATGTACCAACATTTAAAGTACTGAGCATTATGAAACAAGCATTTTTACAATTTTTCCTTACTATCAGCAGATCATGAAAATAACCAAATGACAGAGAATCAATTATGCCCTTCTACACAGATGCTTAATTATTATTCCTTTTTTTTTTCTGAAATTATGTTTTTTTGTAAGGGTTGATGCAAATGCAAAGACCAATAAGAGCATAGAAAATAACTATAATATCGCATAAACAACGCCGCTGAGCTCTATGATATTGGCTATAAGTATAGGTACTCTAGAAGAATGAAAATCAACTAAAAGATGAAAGCTAAGATTCTTGCATTTAAGTGATACCTGTTTGAATATGGTACTTGTCCCAGATTTTTCATGACCAACTAGAAGAAGTTTATTTAGTGTTTTCTGCTCAAGGTAGCTCGGTACAAGTCCATTGGGAAGATTGTCAACTTCTTTCCTGGCAGGATCTGCAGACTCAGGAGGAATTGGCAGAGACAAAAGGGCACAAACTAGCTTGATTCCAGTCTGGAAAGAATGTTTGTCAAAGAATTGAATATCTGACCATTAAGATAAATTACAAACAAAAGGATGTGAATGGACAGCCATACTCGTACACACCTTGTCCCATATTCGCCCCATAACATTCTTCTGTCCCTCTTCCTGGTAGAACCCGTCTGCACTCACCCAGAAGTGTGGGAATCCTTCACACTGGATTCCTGCCCACTGCAAGATTCAGGAGAATGGAGTTTATTTTTACTTTCAAAAACCTGCAACTCAATAGAAGTAAATCACGGGAAGCACTCTAACCTGCAGCATCCAGAGCTCTGGTTTTGTAATCTCCCGATTGTTTATTCTTATATTCGTGTTTCCATTGCTAGCTTTTAACATAATGGCATCGCCAACAGCCAATTGGGCACTAATAATCTGGCAGGGTTTCTGGCCTTCCTGTTTAATTGAGCCAAAAACATATTATTTTCATGGCATAACAAAGCTCTGTGAATGTGTGTGTGCGTGCGCGCGCGCATATATATCTTGGATAAAAGAGAAGAGCACTCACCTTTCCCCAAAATCCAGATACCTTATCATACCAATACTTTACTGGTTTTAGCTTTTTTGGTGGGTTCGGACATCTTTGCAACAGAACCAACTCTTCATGACAAAGAGCCTTACCATTCACATATACGAGCTGAGGTGGTAGTTGATTCGCTTCACATGATATCTCGGACTGCATAATCAGTTTAACTTCTGAATCAGTACGCAATTGCTTAAGCAACCGGCAACATTTTCCAAGGGTTCCCCGTTTCGACTCATCAATGGGAAAACCTATACAAGTAATACATTTTCTTCCTTCTGGCATTGACCCCATTGCTCTGAGCACACAATTGCCACAATACCTGGCACCGCAAACAATGCAGATCACCTTCCCAGCAAACCAATTTATCTTAAGGCATCGATTACATAAGCCTTTCTTCACATTAGTTGTAGTCTCTAGCCTTTTATGGAGAATTTCAGGCTCATCGTGATCAGTTCCATCGTGAACTACATAACTTGAATCAGGATCACTGGAAGTGGCGGTTAATGTCCTATTGACATGACAGGGAGATTCATCAATGCAATCCAAATCCTCCCCTTTTCTAAAAGAAATCTCGGCCAAAAAAAACTGTGAGCTCAACCTCCCTTCGCTCAAATTCAAACCGCCCTCAGTATCATCCTTTAAACCCTCCACTTCTGAGCTTCCTGATAATTCTTGCGAATTATTGTGACTATCAGAAAACCCTAATGTACCAGAACTTCCAGTTCCATCTAACACCTTGAGTATACATCCATCAACATTGACCAAACCTAATTCACCTAAGCCACCTATGAATTTCATTGATTCACAAGAAATGTCATGACCCTCCAAGAACCCAACGGTGCCGGAACCAACAAATGCACCTGGATTGGATGCGAAATTCTGGGACATTGCCACTTCAGAGCCCCTCTTGAACTCCTTTGACAAGCTCTTGCTCAGAGGATCGCTCTTCACAATTGGTTGAATAATGGGAAATGACAGGCTACTCAACATAGAACCCATGGAAACCGCAGATGCAGTTGGGATTCGATCGATATCGACCGGGACCGCCTCGGGAATATTATAATCGACCGGAGGGCCACTGTACTCCATAGCAAAAGAGTACTCGGCGCTGTAGTCATCGCCATAATCACTATTTTTCGAAGACGAACCAGGTAAAATCTTTCGCAGGAAGCTACTCATCTTGTTAGTTCTTCAATTAAAAATAAAATCAAAACCTAATACCGTTAGTTTAAGAAAATCATGAGGCATAACCCTCAGAGTGAGCAAGAACCCTCGTTCTTAGCTCAGAACTAAGCAAAACAGGGGAATCCGCGGGAGAATTATTTGATGAAAGCCCTCTGTTCTCTTTATTATGAGCAAAAGTGAGATCAAACCCTAAAGCTAAATCTTGAGAAACACAAAGAGTACTGAAAAGGAAATGGTTCGGCGATTGATATGGCAATGCCATGCAAATTGGAGGCACTAATAAATAAGAACAACTACTTGGTCTTGAATTACCAGCAAAGACCGGGACGTGAGAGAGACTGCAAAGACTCCGCCTGAAATCAAATTTTTTTTCTCTTGCTTGGTTGACGCGCTTTGGGTAAAATTTTCCAAGAAAGTGATGGGAAGGACCGAGAAAATGAGGAGAGAGAGAGAGAGAGAGAGAGAGAGGAGAAGAAAAAGAAAAAGCTCGCAGAGTATGCTGGGGTAGTTTTTGAAAATTTTGGCGCTGTGATCGGAGCATTTGGACCCATTCGGAAAATTGGATATTTATTTATTTTATTTATTTTTATTTAGAAAAATAATTATTTAATTAAATCATTATATACTTTTTTTTACTTGCCTTATCTTGGCAGGCCAAAAAAATAAGAAAATTAATAAAAATGTTAAAAAAAACTCAAAAAAATAAAGAAAAAATTAAAATAAATTAATATGTTAAATTTTATATTTTATATTTTTATTTTTAATAAAAAATTTTATCTTTTAATTAAAATTTTAATAAAAGATATCAATTTGTTACATTAAAACAAGTCAAATATATTTTGAGATTCTCATGTTTTGAAATTTTTACATAATTTAACAAAATATTTAATGTATTAAATTAAAGAAAATATGAGATTTTCATAATGAGAAGATTTCTGCTTGGGGACTTCTGCTGCATCCGATTGCTTGTGAAATGGATTGGTGGACTTGGAAGTTTGGAATTTGGTTGCATGTGCTTTCCTTGTCCTTTTCTCACTTTTATACCTTTTTTTTTCTTTTCATTTTTATATTGGGTAGAATGTATTGACGTCTCTTTTGGCAATTTATCTTCAAGTTAGATTTTTTTTAAAAAGTTATTTTAAATTTAAAAATCAAAATTGTAAGAGATATGAGGTGATTTTAAATTATCCTAAAAAGTCAATTTGTGACCATAGTGAATTCTCTAAAATACCCTTCAGTCATTCTTTTTTTTCTTTTTTCTTTTTTTTCAAATACAAAAAGAATAATAGATTCAAAAGCTCAATTAAAACATTGTTAGGTCAAAAATGTTATCTGAACTTCATTGTTCATGGACGGGTTAATAAAAACAACAAAGGTTCCGTTGGCAATTTAACTTTAAACTAACATTTTTGCTTAAAATTATTTTAAGTTAAATAAGTAAAAAATTTATTTGACAAACCGTATAAGTGACTTTAAGTTAAAAAATTTAGCTTAAATTTATTATAACTTTTTAAAAATTATTTTTAAATAATTTTATATTCAATATAGATCTTATTTAATACATTTTGACGAGTAAATTTTTAAAAATATAATTTTTATAAAAAAAATAAATATGTATAATAAAAGTTATGACATTTTTAAAAAATATAACAAAAGAACTTATGTAAAAAGCAAAAAAAATTAAAAGCCTTTGCTTATCCAAACAAGGTTTTTTGATTTTTTTGGGCTTTAAACAAAAAGATAAAAAATCTAAATTAAAGCCGGTTGCCAAATTAGACCCAAGACTAGTAAAATTAAAAATTATTAGAAAAAAAAAAATAAAAAGGATAAAAGTTGGAGGTTGCCAAACTAAGTTTTTTATTTTTTATTTTTTTAATTTTAAGCAAAAAGTCAAAATGCCCGATTTAAAACCTGTTGCCACGGGCTGAACTTCCTCATTTTATAGAAAATATATAATTACATTTAAAGAATATTTGGATTGAGGGATTTGGACGGTACCGGATTAAACTAAAAAAATATGAAATCTATTATTATAGCTTTTGTCTCTCAAAATAAATAATTTTACATTTATATTACAAAATTAGTATTAATTGTCTAATGAATGAGGCATTAAGAGAAATTGCTAATCCCTCGTTAATATTAATAATTTAGGGTTGAGGGATTTGGTAGGAACCGGATTAAACTAAAAAAATATGAAGTTCATTATTTTAGTTTTTGGCCCTTGGATAAAATTACTTATTTGCTTATTAGTTTATAAGTCAAAAAATAAATCGTATCGTTTAGATAACTAAATAAGCTAAAAATAAAAAAATATGGCAAATAAACAAATAAGCTCATTTAGGTAGTCAAATAAACAAATAAGCTGGCTTATAAGCTAAATAAGCAAATAAACTCATTTGAATAGCTAAATAAACAAATAAACAAATCTACCCAAACAAAGTGACTTAAAAATTATTTGTTTATTTGCTAATAAGCAAATAAGCAAACCACCCAAACATGGCCTTTGTCTCTCGAAATAAATAATTTCACATTTATATTGCGAAATTGATATTAATTGTTAAATGAATGAAGGATTACGAGAGATTGTTAATCCCTCGTTAATGATATTAATAATTTTAGACTCTTTTGATATTATTAGTATCAAATTTTAGATTTTTTTTTCTTAAAATGTTAAAAATAAATTTACAATTCTTTTCTCATTCATTATATTAATCTAACCAAACGTGAACCAAATTTTAAATTACTAATTTTAATCCTATTAAACATTTCACTTACTATATTATTCACTTTATTTTTTTATACTAACTTTATAACTTACCTTTAGTCAAGACTCTAGCCCTCTTATGCCAACGAGATTTTTTTTTCTTTTTTAATCTTTTTGATGGTGTGATGATAGTTGTTTTTATAGAAGATGTGAGACAAAAAAAAAAATTAAAAGAGATTACTGGCGTAATGGGGCGCTAAAGTAGTGGAATTGTTTGACAAAGTTATTTTTAGTAATTTTTAATTTTTGTTATTAATTTTAATTATAAGTTATAAAAAGTTTTAAACACTCACAATTTCTACTATAATTTATAAATATATATATTTTTATTTTAACTACACGTTACAATCTTTATTAAATACTCACAAATTCTGTAATAAGTTATAATTTGTAAATTACTAGTTTCAGCAATTTCAAACACTACCAGTGCGGTTCACGGTAATTTAAAAAGTTTGTATGAAACAAAATGAATATGATTGGCGAAAAAATTAACAAGCCTGAAATTGGTATTTTAATTTTTTGACTAAGGAAATTGGTGAATTTTAATGGGATTTAAAAGATTAAAAGGTGAAATATAATTCTTAAAATCACAAAAATAGTAATATACTAGCTATAAACTTTTAAAGGTAATAATTATTTATTGGTTTCATAGTAGAGTTTAAATGGTATTCCAAAATGATAATTGTTGATTCGTATAGTCTATTATGCTTGTGTTAATATTTTACACAACATTTATAAGTTATTATTTAGTGAGTGTTATAAATTATTACTCTAATGACTTGTTTGGCATGCATGAATAAAAAGATATGAAAATGGAATGCAAAGTAGAATGTCCATTCTTATTCTCCTAATTGGTTGTTAATATGAAACGATGTGTGAATAGAATGATTATTTTCATTTATATGTTTAGTATATATATTTAGCTAATGGAATAAAATACTATGCAAAGTTTTCAATAGACGCGATAATTAATTCTCATATATTAATAATAAATTTTTTTAAGATTTCATAAATTATAAATTTATAATTGTTTAATAAATTGTTATGAAATATTAATAATTTTTTTTAAGATTTCATAAATTATAATTTATAATTAATTCTCATATTAAAAAATTTATTTAAAAAAACACTATGAAAAAAAAAGAACAACAGAATAAGAAGATTTGAGTTATTAATTCGGCCTTTAATGCCAAAAGAAGAAGAATAGAAGAATAGAAGAATGGAAAATTATTTTATGATAAATTACATCTACACCAATTGTATTCTTTTTATATAGCACTGTTTATCTTTTTATTCTTAAAAATCACACTGCACCCCTTGATCAATAACACTGTTAATGGCAAAAATAAATGTCAAAAATACTCTTCTCATTTTTTTTCCCAAAACTTTCATCCTCTTCTCCAAAAATCTTAATGTTTCATCCAAACTTAAGTACAGAGCCCTTATTCTAATCTCTCTGGCTTCGCCGACGTTGAAGGTGAAGAACAATATTTTGGAGTTTATAACCATCACAGATTCAACCCTCATTTTGAATCGTCAACGGAGGCGTAGCTGAACATATTTGTGCGGGAGTGCACCGCTAGTTTGTGTGGTGATGGCGAATGGTGTGGTGATGAGGGGGTGTTTATGCAGTGGTGGTGAGGGGTGCTTTGGTCCATCGCGAAGGTGTCACTGTCGCCGTTAAAGTCAAACTCAATTTTAATTAATGAAGAATTAAATCTAAACTTCAACAATCAAACCCAAACCTAGAAATTAACGAATCCAGTTTGATCTTCAACCAACCTAAATCCACTACAACAAAATGTACTTTCAGCGGCACAAGCAAAGCTGTTGGCAAAAGCTTAATTACGTCGGTAAAAGTTTTTGGCAATGAAAAATAGTGCATCGCCAATCCGTCAGCAAAAGTGTGTCGAAAAAAGTTTTGCCAATGCGTACCCCTGCATAGACAAAAGTAATAGATTTGGCGATACAGTTGTACGTCGCTAATACATTGCATCGGCAAAAATAATAGATTTGGCCACATAATTGTGCGTCGCCAATAAGTTAAAAACAGTATCGGCAATACAAAGTTCGTCGGCAAAAAAACATAAAAATTGGGTAGATTTAGCACTTTTACCAATGTCATAGTTGTCGGCAAAAGTAATTATATTATTTTTAATTTTAACATTTTGCCAACATAAATAAATGTGTCGTTAATAGTAAAAAAAAAATTATTATTTATTATTTATTTTTTATTTGGCTAAACATAATTTATATTTTTCTGTAATATATCATTCAACCTCATTAAAAAAATCACAAACACATATAATATGTAAATTCATTTCACATATATTCCATTTAAATCAACATAAAGTTTATATATCCAAATTTAAAAAATAATCATCAATAATGAATATCTCCAAAATTCAAAAATAATCTTCAATCCAAAAATACATATAGTAACAAAAAAGTTATACAAAATTGACATCTATTCAAAAAACAATCCCTCACCCCATTGTATCTAAATATATCAACAACTAATTATCCTAATATCCAAAAAATACTTCAATCGAGAAGTTTTTTGAAATTTCACATTTAATTTAGTCAAGAAAAGTGGTATCATGCCCTCCACAAAATGTGTTATCATCGCCTTCTCTATTTGGAATTAAACCTGAAATACTAGCTGGATCAACGCCTGCTTTTACTGCCAACACTTGTAGAATACTTTGAAATATTTTCACTTGTTTTCGCAAAGTAATCACCTCTGGATCAGGCTCCTTAACCTCTGTGGAGGATGAACCGATGCTCTTATGATTCCTTATACCATTTAAATAGGCAAATCTCTTTCCAAGCACCTGCATAGAAATCTGTTCTTCTAACAACGGTTCAATGACATCAGGCTGTGATTGCTCAATAATTTTTGAAACCATTTCATCCTGTAATTTTTCAAATTCATAAATTTATAACAGTTAACGAATAAAATGCACATTAGCTACTTATTGAAATTAAAATACTCGTGCATACATGATGTTGTCGAGCTTTATCATTTATCCACACCTCTTTTCCATCCAGATGACGTATATGAGTTTCCTGAAACTTTTCTGTAATAGTGTTCCCTACCATTGTTCTTCTTAACTTATAATGTCATTCGATTTTATTGGTAAGAATACAATAAAATAGTAATAGTTTAGAGAAGTACAAAATTTTTAACAATACTTACAACTATTGATGCTCGTGATAAGAATGATTTGGAACTACTTGTATGATTATATTTCACATAGGATCAGGCAAATTTTGCTTTGTTTGACTTATCCTACAACAAAAAAAAAGAAAATCAATTGATATAGTAATATCAGAAAAATAGCAAAACATGAGCATGACATAGCAGCAATCATTTTTCTAATTCAACAACACTCAAGGCAATCACTCAAAGGAATCAATAATCCTTATTAGCATGACAATATGACACGGCACTATGGCAGCAATCATTCAAAGCAAAACAGGAGATAGAGGCTAGTTTGGTTTACATACATATAATTCTTGTTGCCATCACGTTTATCAAATTATTACCTGTGTTATGTACAAAAATACACAATTTTTTTTAAAAAAAGTCAAGTAATAAAGAGTAAATGCTATTAGAGCATTATAAAAATATAAAAATAAAATATTTCATAGAAAATAAACAAAAATATTAAAAATCACACTTTGTAATTGAATAATCAATCATGAATATTCAAAAAACCCATTGAATAAAAGCATCTCTCATTCTAAAAAACCAAACTCATTAAATGAAAGCATCTCTCTCTGTGTGTAAAATCTTTTTTTATTTCCTGTGGCTCTCTCTGTCTGTGTAAAATCTTTCATTATTTCTAATTCAACAACACAGTTATTAATTTTTCTAATTCAACAACACTAATTCAACAATACTGATTATTTAACCTATAATTCTTGTTGCTATATAGCAACACAGCAGCAAAACCCAACATACCAATATGGCAGCATAACAATGAGATAGAGGCTAGTTTGGTTTACATATATATAGGTCGGTTAAATCCACGATTGTGGGTTGTGGGTTGGAGGTGGATTTCTCAGAAATCGCTGTTATGAGCAAAACCAAATCAATTTTAACATTGACAGGCAATGTCGTTAACAGAGTTTTGAGCTTTATCGTCTTCTCTCTCCTATACCTACTTGATTTCCTACTCTATTATGATTACAAACTTGTGGATTTATTGATTGAAGCCGAATGGAAGCATTGTTACTGCTCTTTAATCGGGAGAGGGAGGGGCAGGGATGAAGAGCTCCAATTGGGAGAGAAAACAAACATATCATACATACCAGTCTTGTCGAGTTCGAAGCGATGAAGAGCTCCAAGCGACAGAGGGAAGCAATCGTACACCTAAATGTGACAACCCAATCGATCAAAACCCCATGCAACTAATACGGAGATCGATGAAAACCCTAGGCCTTACAGATTGACAGAGAGCGGGAGAACAAAAGAAGGCGCGGCACACATATCGCGAGAGAGAGCAAGAGAACGAGATAGAGAGGGAGAGCGGCAATTAGTTTTGATTTAGGTATATCACCAGTGCAACTATTGTATTGGCAAATACAATTAAACACACCCGCAAACATCTACAGATTTGGCGCCCAAAAATTACAAGCTCTTTGCGACGTAATGCTATGCGTTGCCAAAGGTAAGATTTTTGCCGACATGCTTTTGGTCGCCAAATAAGCACACTGCGTTGGCAAAAATTTAATAAATTTGCGTGCAAAATATAATTTGGCGCCAAATGAATTAGCAACGAGCTCTCACCCCTCGTCGGTAAAGATTAACTTTTTAGCAATGAATTAGGGCCTTCGTCGCCAAGTGTGGTCGGCATTAGTACATTTTGTTGTAGCGATCCTCTCTATAAACCAATCCAAAGCCTCTCTATAAACCCACCCAAATCCCTCACTCCCCCAAACCTCCTCCTTCTTGTAATCCCACCCAGCCAATTCCTCTGTAAAAATTCCACCCAAATCCCAACTGTGTCTGTTTCATTATCCCACGGTGAATAAAACCACTGATATTTGATTTGGGGGCTGCAATTGGTGTGGTGGCGATCGACTGGTGGCGTGTCCTAGTGGTGACGATGGTGGTCGTATAAGAGTGGTGGTTGTTAGTGTCGACAATGGCGGCCACTGGCGACTTTGAAAGTTCGAAACTTATAACAGAGAAATCGAAATAGCAAGAATTACAAACCAGTGTATACACGCGATGATTCGTTGAGTTCTGTGCTTCTAAGTTAAAATCTTACAGAGAAAAGAAGTTTTGAAACTCGAGCGACTTCGAAGCTTTCCTCCTCGTCATTCTCTTCGTTCGATTTCATCCGTCAGTGAGCTCTAATTTTCTATCTCTTCGATTGCTCACCACATTGGGCCGTTTTTTTCATTCTCTGTCGCTTCATTATAT